>JAUTCZ010128199.1:0-14054 GCA_032273805.1 Melanodrymia brightae
TGGAGTCGGAAAGTGAGATCCACCCGCGGGATTCGAACACCGTTCCTACCCGCCTGTAGTCCGTGGCGTTAACCACTGCACCACGGAGGCCGGTCTTTGGTTTATTCTTGAACGGATCAGTTCATTTCTGGTAAATGCAACACCGCTCGTCATAGCTTTCCGACATACCTTTTCAATTGCAGCCATATACAAGATATCAAAACATGCATGAAGCGTCATTTACACTTTATCTTGTTATGTTCACCAATGGGAGCAGCTCTTGTCTTTTTGTAAATTTACTTCATGAGGTCGAAAGTACATTTTGCATAATTAGAAAATGCTCCATATTAATTTTTGTCAGCATTGATCATTACCATGCACCTGGATTGGAAGATCATGCATCTGTCTCTACCGTCTCTATATTTCGAACGTATTTAAGGTACCTCTAAATTGTCGAGTTAATATTGACAATGTTCCCTTTTCATGACATTTTTTTTCTCTCTATTGTAACTGCCTTTTTCATAAAAACGAACCACCTAGTCGAAAATCAGGCCTACCCCATTAACAACTATTTTGTGAGTCTGGAATTGATCGGACTTTAAATAGTGTCGGAGTTGGATCCCTGATATCACTACCTTATCACATTTAAGGGGGGGGAGGGGATAAAGATAAAGAAAGAAAGAAAGAAAGAAAGAAAGAAAGAAAGAAAGAAAGAAAGAAAGAAAGAAGGAAAGATAGATAGGACGAAGGATATGTATAGCATAATTTAACACTATCAAGTTAGATAGGACGAAGGATGTAGGCCTATAGTATAATTTAACAATATCAAGTTTAAAAAGGAGACATGTTTAGAAATAGAACGAGAAGAGTAAAGGAATATGAAAAGACATTAAAGGTAAGAGAAGTTGATAATTATAGCAGAGTGAGCACAGGCAAGTGTTCATATTTCACGAACAGCTTGCTCGCCAGCTATACACACTCACATTCAGTAACACAACAAGGCCGTTATTTTGTCACATAAAACGCAAATAAAAATAAATGCTGGAGGGGGAATATAGCCCTTAGTATTTCTATATAAATGTACACGATGCATGCATATTTACAGTTGCTTATAGTATACAAGTATTACCCATGATTCATGCATATTTATGGTTGGTTAGGCCCTATAGTATATTACTGTACAATAATAGCGAAGAGCTCACATAGTGAATCTCCCGTAACTTTACTGCAATACTTTAATTATTAAATATGCATATACCATACCCACTCATACTCCATATACATGTATATCGTAATAAATATTATGTCGTGGCAGCGGGTTACTTCTGAGACCATGTGTCGACGTAACGGTAACCGTGTGTTTGACACCCAATAGTCATTGATTATTGATAAATGAACTTTATCTTTTTCTTTGTTTTAATAGAGTATTTATGCCTATCTACCGAACAACAATTTCTGATTAGCCCCGTCAGAAAGAAAACAAATCTCTGTATTTTCAAAACAATTTGGTGAGGACCCCCATGGCAAGTAGATCGTTTTAATAGAGTAAGCTATTTATGTTTCAAAAATTAGTCTCGTTATAACGAAAACAGCCATTTAATTGCATCGCATGTTCAAATAAATAGCAAGAATGCACACAGAACGCGGTTTAGAGCTATAGCATGCAGGTATTTTTCAAAATTGTCTTGGGGAGAATACCCAGACACCCCATCAAGCACTTTGAACCAGCGACGCTCGGGGCACCGAACTGTTCATAGAAAGTTTCCGTTTTTGTTAACACCCCTGCTCGGAATAATTATAGATCCGCCCCTAATAATACGGTGACTCGACGCCCGAAGCCAGTGTTTTTCGGACCAGTAATTAAATACATTTTCTGAGCCCAATGGCAAAGCGAAAATCAGATATAATTATCAAAAGTTGAATGAACGCTGTATAAAAACATCAAAGCATGCTAGTATAGATCTATTAAACAGTGAATCATTGTAGGAATGAATACTAGATATTTTATAGTTTATTTTCATGTATTTTATTATTGTCTGCAAACAAAATTTAGGTTGAAAGTCATGTCAGTTGAGTACAAATCCGGACAATAAGTTAGTGTTGAATAAAATCTTGTCAACACAGTTGGAGGTTGTATACATTATATTTTTATATCCCTTTTAAATGTAGTTGGTATTTCTTCATGACGATATTTGCATAAAAATTTGGGAATTTTAAGTCAAGAAATTGGGAATTTTGTGTACCGTAAGGAGAGGCTTATGATCAGTACCACAGAACGCCTGGTTAAATCCCTAAGTGTTTGGACAATTTCCCTTACAGGTTCAGAATTTACGCGGTCACTGTTAGTGTGAATGGTTCTTTAATAGTTATACAACTTAGGAGGTAACAGGTTTACCATGGTCATGAATACCAAATCCACCCTTAATCAAGTCAAGTCAAGTTGAGACTTTGTTAGGATTCCCCCGTCCACTTAAGGTTCAGGCTGAGGCCATTAAAAGTCTGGACCCAATGTCAAGCCTGTACTCAGGCAATAGGGATGTTGTACATGGTAATAGGGGTCAATTGTATTGAACAACGAATAAGTGATATCACTACGTCGAATTGGTCATACCACCAATTGAAAATCTCATTTGGTGATAACACCAATTTGTATTCGTTATATCACCTATTGAATTGATGATATCACCGACTGAATTGGTGATATCACCTATTGAATTGATGATATCACCTATTGAATTGATGATACCACATACTGAATTGGTGATATCACCTATTGAATTGATGATATCACCTATTGAATTGATGATATCACATACTGAATTGATGATATCACCTATTGAATTGATGATATCACCTATTGAATTGATGATATCACCTATTGAATTGATGATATCACATACTGAATTGATGATATCACATACTGAATTGATGATATCACCTATTGAATTGATGATATCACCTACTGAATTGATGATATCACCTATTGAATTGATGATATCACCTATTGAATTGGTGATATCACATATTCAAACCAAACGAGATTAAAAAGTAAAACGAAGCTTCATTAATTTCCACTTGGCGAGCTTCAGTTATCTTATACGTCCACACCCCATCATATAAAAATGTAATGTGAATATAAATATTTAAACTAAAAAATAAGTACTGTATATATGCTTTTAATTATTTTATCTTCCAGTTGATCAAAATGATACAAATTAACGTGTGTGAAAGCAAACTAGAAAGAAAACTGATTCAAGATTGAGTAGCCTTATCCTGTTTGCTCAATAAACGCGCGTGTCAATCAAAGACCCATCTCTGTTTCTCACCAAAAAAAACACGCGTAATTTCATCCACATAACGTAATTACCTGTAACAGTTGGCACAAGCAAGGCTTCAACAAGTGCTAAAAACAGCGTTTGCACAATTCTCCGCTTCATCGCTGCATGTTGCGGTTACCTTGTCCCCATTCCGTGATATATTGCCTCTTGCTCGTCATCAGAGCTTGGACTACATGATAAGACACGGCTGAGGTAGATCACACGGCAGTACCGCACGTAAACCCTCGTAATAAACAAATTACAACACCCTCCTCTTTTACAGATCACTGGAAACACATGAGATGCACATTCCAGACTGCATCTTGTCTAACGCGCGTCCATAACGAATCTGTTCTGTATTACACGTCTTCTCTTTTCACGCTATAATAAAAACAAAAATAAAACAAATGTATATACATGAATATTATTACTTTTTTGTTTGTTTTTGTTTAACGACACCCCAGCACGAAAAAAGACATTGGGTGTCAATATAATTGTGGTATAAATTAATAAAAATCAGTGTACATGTATACAGCCGATATTTAAATCATATTATGGTAAAATCTACAAGCTATAGTGTAAAAGGCTATGTTGTAGTGGATCAAATATATCACAGATTTTAGTTTTAAACATGAATAATTATTACTGATATATTTATTTCAAGATAACCAGAATTTAAAATGTCTACACTGTATGCACAATATCAATCTGATTAAAATCAGATCCATCATAGGCTACCTATTAACTGGGCAATATCAGATAGCGTGTCTCAATCATACAATGTAAATAACTGTATTAACAGTGTATAAGTTACTATCACATTTTATTGCCCCAGCTGATTGTCATGTTTAAGTCACTCGTGAAGTAATTTTCATTTGGAAATAATTTCACTTGGACTTAAATAGGTGGTAATGCAGGATAGTTTGTTTAATATCCTCAATGTATGACTATTTATAAGTAACTATATTACACTATGTAAATACATGTACTACATGCATATACAATATATAAATTAATATTTACAATTAAATTACGGTATATAATAATCAAATGTGTCATTAACATTAACAAGCATACTTGATACACATACTGTACAAGCAAATGTGTACACTTATCGACAAACTGTCACAATTGTTTGTTAGTTTGTTTGTTCATAAATATTTGCGTTCTTGTACGGTATGGCTGCCATTGTGCACCTGCTATTTGAAAAACGTTTATAAACGGGCGTATTTGTAAAGAAACAGATTTTAATTTCCTATTACTTCTCAGTGGTATTTATTAGCTGATGTTATCCTTAGACTGATGTTATCTTAATAGTGATGTTATCATCATTATTCTTATGTCTATGTTAACATCAGCTAACGTATTCATTCAAGAGACGAAACCCGCTGCTCCTATACATGTGCTAATCAGAAAGGGATCTTTTACATGTACTTTGAATTCCCCACAGACAAGACAGTACATACCAAGGCCATTGTCGAGATTGGTCGTTGTAAGTGGTAGTTCACCTACCCACTGAACCTTGCAGAGCACTCACCCTGGGTTGGTACTGGGATATAATCATCCCGTATGCCACGATTGAGATTCAAACCCGGTACGTACAACTCTTAAACCAGATGCATTAACCACTAAGCTACGAAGGTCGATCTACTAATGTCGTAAAATATGTTTGTAATTTATACACTATTGGTATTAAAGATCAAACACACATCTCAAATTAAAGTGTTTGTAAATTCAAGGTTAACTTCGGGTGTCAACCCCGTGTTCAAGTGTTTTACATACGATACTACATGCTGCTCAGTGTGTGTCTAAATGAAACATGTATGTAGTATACAATGTTTGAATACGTCAAATTCGTATTACCTTTTATACGCACATATTCATTTAACACTCAAATCGTGAAGAATGATTTGAATGCATACTAGAGAAAGAAAATTATGCTAAGCACTTGCCTAGCGGGTCAGACCTGCAGTTCCTTTGAATATATCTACCTCACGTTAAGTATGGAATTTGGATTATGTAACGCATACATGTATATGTCTGAGTATGACGTATATTATATATATAGTGTGTAACAGCTATCACATTTCAATAAGTCAGTGTCAAGCGTTCAAAAGTTAACAGCAATTTGATTTACCTGTATTTATAATCGCATTATAGTGATATGTTCTTCGTATATGATACCGTATTAGCTATATAAAAGTGAAAAATAACACAAGCAAATACATAATTCGTCATCTAATTAAGATAAGGTCGTAAGTGACAATGGCAATGGTGTTACATTGTCACTAACGACCTTATCTTAATTAGGTTACGAATTAATTAGTTATAATTATTATGTCTAAATAGCTGTAAGTGGTTTTAAAATATATTAGATATTGGGTATCTCGTTGGTGAATTAAATCCACTTGTTTTCAAGGTGAACAACTATTGATGTAAAGTGAATGCAGAGCAATGTGTTATGATTACCTTGTATACGAATTGATATTACAATTATCTGTTTGTATTACTCTAAACAACACATGCGCGTACTATAAACATAGACAGTCATCGTGAGATATAAATTTAAATGTGATTATATTACAGTGATCAATGCTATAGTATAGATCTGTTATTACCCTAAACGACACATGCACATACTCAGAACTGTAAACATAGATCTCTATAGTCATCGTGATACATACTGTGATTACAGTTTACAGTGTGCAATGCTATATATTATTATTGATCTGTGTGTCACCTGTACAACACGTTACATACAGTAACACAGACTGTACACAGATAGTGAAATGTGAGATGAAAGTTTGTTTGTTTAACAACACAACTGGAACACATTGGTTATTAATCAGCGGTTATTGGATGTCAAACGCACGGTTATATCAATAGTTGGTCACAAAGAAAACCCTCTGCCGCCACATAGGCTACTCTTCTTCGAATAACAGCAAGGGTTCTTTTATGTAAACACACCACGGCCAATGATAGACCAGTCGTGGATCACTGGTTGGAACGGTAAATAATCCAACGTTCGGGAAATGTGAGATTACTGTGTATAGTGTTGCAATAATAGATATGTATGTCACCTGAACAAGATATGCACAGATACTGGAATACATCCAATCATTATTCAAATTATTATTCTAGTCTGTGCAGATTTGACAAATGATGGAAGTCTGTTCATATTGTAACCAACCACCCATGGGCGTCTCTTGGGGGGCGGGGGGCAACATGCAAATGTCCCCCTCCCCAGTTTTTATTATAAATAGCACATTACCACCATACATGTTACCAGAATGCGCCAAAGACATGTTTTTGGTGAACGGTGGTTGCTCAAAAAATATTTGTCACAAACGATCCCCCCTCCCCCACTTTTCTTCAGAAAATGACACCCATGCAACTACCTTAGTGGTCGTAATGGCTTCCCTGTTAAATACCTGTCTGTTGAGAGACACTGTCTGTCATAGCAGTCAGTCCGTCAGCTCAATAAAGAGCAGCAATTTCCGACTGACTGATTCAGTTTGTAAAGAAGTTGGAAATGTCTCCACACAAATCGTTTCAGTCTATAAATACCTCAAGAATTTCAAGCACGGTATCTTGAGTACGACGATATTAAACATGGTGTATATGCGCCAATCACAAGCATCGTAAACAGTTTATATAATATAGCATAATTAAAACAATTTACCTTTCTTTCCACCTGTGAAGTCCTGTCGTCTGCTTTTTAATCTAAAACAATCCAATGATCGTCTGACTTTTTCAGCATAATTGTATTAAAACAGTTCTCTTCAAGAAAAGACTGTAACAGTAGTCCAACAGAAGCTGGGAACGAGTGTCCAGAAATACCTGTATTTCAGACAATATCCACATACCTGACAGCTGCTGTCCACTCTCTGGACAAGACAGAGCCCACCGTGTAATCCAAACCCAACGAACACAGCTGCCTGAAACTTTGCTGATGAGACCGAGCAGCCAGCCAGCCGTCCACGTAAACGCTCGGCGTAGCAGATTCACAAAGATTGGATCCGCTTGAATAGCGTTGTGTGGAAGATCCCACACTGACATAACTTTGTATGTATACAGTAGTTAGGTATTCCCTGCTTGTGTACTTTCAATGCAAGTGTAAAGAGAAAAAAGAGTTTTATGTACATTCTCAAGTGTAGCTATTACAATGCAAACATATTAAGATCGTAATGCCGAAACATTGTATCACGCATTAATGAGCACATAACATACTAATCTTAGTATTTATGTAAAACGATAAAGTTGGATAAAAGGGAAAGCTATTATTAATTATGATGGCTTAATGACCGATGCTAACGATCCCTATGAATCATAAGCGATGATCTCTAACGACATCATTGGAATACATCAGTCAGCAGTTATTGGATGTCAATCGCGTGTTTATATTGTTATTTATACATGATATCCGCTACAGGCTACTCTTACCCAAAACAACAGCTTTTTTTTATGTGCACTTTCCCCACTGACAGGATAGCACACCTAATGGCCTTAATTTGTTGAACGAGAAATAACCCAACAGGTCCACTGGAGAGAATCGATATTCGACCTCTCTAAACTGCGCTGAACTACGTCTCTCCTTCCAGTATTTAGGTTATATATTTATTTTTATATGTTTAAAATGGTTTGCGTTACGATTAACAATAAAAAAGATTACCCGTAAAGTTTGGGGAGCTGGACATAGCCCGGGCGTAGCAACTCTCTAATGTCAATGCATCGTGGTCATCAGTGTACAAGGTAGGTGATATTGGGAGACAGTTGACAGAGAAGTGCGCTGGTAGAAACTTTGTTTCAATTTACAAGGTAGGTGATATTGGGAGACAATTTAAAGTGAAGTGCCCTCATAGCAACTTTGTTTCAATGTACAAGGTAGTCCGATAGATCTTCCATTAAACTATCGGTTGTTAGTTTAAACTGACAACTGATCAAAAGTGTGAAGATAAGATGATATTGGCAGACAGTTTAAATTGAAGTGCGGTTATAACAACTTTGTTTCTATGTATAAGGTAGGTGATATTGGGAGACAGTTTAAAGTGAAGTGCGCTCATAGCAACTTTATTTCAATGTTTAAAAGGAATCGCACTAGTATCTATAACAACTCTGCGGTGTCAATGTACAAGGTACGTGATGTTGGGAGACTGTTTAAAAGGATAGCGTGCTCGTATCCGGAGTCAATGTATACAAGGATATGTTTAATATTGGGGGACTATTTAAATTGAAGCACGCTCATATCAACTCTCAAGGTAGGTGGTATCTGGAGACTGTTTTGGACAAACGTTAACCCAGTTGTTGATTGTAATATGTATAAATCAGAAGAGGACATGATCATCGCAACCTTACACCCAACAGATTTCCCGGCAGACGATAAACCGCTTTTCAACATCCAGTGTCGTGTGTGGTGTTCTCGGATCGCCCGTGTTTCTGTCAAAATAACCTCTATAGTTTCACATTTTTTCTGTCATTAAATCTGTAATGAGATACTCTCGTAGTATATTGAAAGACAGTGTATATAGCTTGCACAGGACAACATCAGAACATTTCAGTTCTTTGTTGGACACACGAGTAACTATAACAGATCAGAAAACACACTTGTTACGCCCAGGTCAAACAAAGTTAAAATAATTATTGCGTGTACTTAAATATTCTTGCACAGGCCTAATGCACTGTACCGATAATGCAAGTTAATCTGAGTTTGAAACAATCTAACTTGATCAATATTACTTTTACATTAAAGGCACACTCCCGAGTTTTAAGATAGATGCCACTCTACGAGCACATCTAATATTACTAGTTACAGTAGCTGTAACACATTTCTGGATAATACAGCATTTTAATTTATTGACGTTAATATTTACTTCCAGTTCTTACAATATCAATAATATGTATATCCAATGCGTTTGCAGCAGTTTATAACGTGGTCATTTTAATAAGAAAGAAATTCTCTGTTCGCCAGAAACATTTTACAAATAGCATTAGATGCGCACGTTAGGCGGCATCCATCTGGAATCTTGGGAATTTGCCTTTAAATTGATACAGTTTTCTTAAGAAAACTATTTTGCTACTGGTAATTTTTTTAAATCTAAATTGTAGGTACCTCACTGTGTCCAACATTATACTAGTATAAAGTGTGAACTAAGTTTGATATTCACGCATGCGTAACACGAGGATACGCTTTAGATATACATGTCAGTTACAATATCAATAGCAGAAGTTAAACGATTCGATTGGCATGTCTGTCGTGTTTAAAAGCTAAATACCGTGACTGGCCCTCAAACAACAGAACCAGAACGATATGTTAAAGACCTACAATCACTCCCTTTGGTGACAAACGTTTCCACTGTGCTGAATGTCCAGAAATGACCGTAAAACGGTTCGAACTTATTAGTTGCAGATTTTGACAAGGTATACGTACGATGTTAAACAAGTAGTTTTACGTAATATAATGACACTGATATTTCTGTTGATGTTTATAATCATATAATAAATGTATTCAATTGCGTAGATAAACAAAGACAGTATTTTTCTTCTGTTTATAAAAGCAAATCACTTTGCGTATATCCCGCTTCATTCTATTGTCTCGTGACCGCGCTTTTCGCGTCAAAATGGTGCGTGTCTCTGAATGGTGGTAGATAGAAAGTTATCATAATTTAGATGTAGTCATATAGGCTACTCTTCTTCGAATAACAGCAAGGGATCTTTATGTGCACTTTCCCACACACAAGATGGCACATAACACGACGTTTGATGGACCAGTCGTAGATCACTGGTTGGAACGGGAAATAACCCAGCGGGTCCACTAATGAGGATTTATCCGTCGATCCGTTGAACCTCAGGCGGACGCTCTACCGGTGAAAGACGTTAAGTATTTTAATAAGTTCAAATGACTATTATATCTTTGTACTACTCAAATTGATTCAAATTGATATCAATGCTATGTTGATACGTGTGATAGCAAAGTTCACACCATTATATATGCCTAAGAATCCTTTAATTGCATGTAACAACTGGACACACGGCAAATGTTGAATACCTGGTATTCGGTATATACATGTATTATGTGACTTGGGCGTTCTAGGGTATTGATATACCATTGCGACTGCTGCATTTTGTTTCAGGATTGTAAAGTACAATAATATATATTTGATATTTTTTGAGTTTGTTGACTTTAAACGTTTAAATGTAAATGTATACTTAATGGCGAGCAATTTAATAAGTTCAAATGGCGACCTTTCGAGATGTAGAGTATCGCTAGTACACTGTACATCACAAGTGCCAGTACAACAGTGAAGACTCCCCAAATAATGCTGATATTGATACTTTCTTATAGCATATCACATTGCCTAGGTAAACCGCCTCGACGCACCCAATAAATTACGAGAAACTCAGTAAAAAATGTCTTTTACAATGGAAAAGAATTAATGCGGAGATCCGGTTGTATCTGCGGTGTTTGTTGAGGGTCGTGGCTGTCGCTAGGTGGCGCCACATATGCCAGTATTAACGCCACACACGTGGATTAAGTATGAAAACGTTGTAAATGTTGTAACAAATCTAGTTCTTTGTAAGGTAAATCGAATTTTGCTTCATCAGTATGTATCTGTGGTTAGGGAATCGTTAAAATCTAAACCACAAAACATTGACATGGTTAAATTCGTATCTCTGCACAAGACGAAGGGATATTGCGACAAAGTAGAGCAAGCATGTATTCACGAATCACTGTCAAATCAATGATGATACCAGGTGTTCACAAAAGATGAGTGTATCCTGCTTCAGCGGTAGCATCCGTTGTGGGTACAGCCATACTAATTATCAATGTGTTCCAGAGGTGTCGTTAAGCAAACGCACACAAAAAAACACACACACACACACGCACGTTTCAGATATCATCTGTGTCCAATGAAACAGCCTCTGAATGTCTACCATAGAACTTTTTGGAAGTTTTCACTAGTCCATGGACTCTATAACCCTGATTAAAAAGTAATAAAAATATTATAAAAAGTATTATTTTATATTAAAAAGTAATACAAATAAAAAATATATATTTTGTGTTAAAAAGTAATATAAACATAGAAAAGTATTATTTTGTATTTTACAGGACATGTTTTGAATGTATCTACATCTACAACATACACTGATTATAGAAAACGGACAGTAATTGACCCCAGTACTTCTACTACATGTACTACTGACATCTGAGGTCAAACACACTGACCAGTGTTACCAAACTTGTATATTTTCAAATGGCTCGGACAACGTGACATGGACTTAAGTTCATACCAGGATACTGACCTTATGCCCTGGAGGTCTCTTTCACTTAATTAGTACAACGATGCGTACTTATCAGACTATGTAATTGGATTGCCTACTGGTCAAGCGTACACTAGCAAAATAACATTTAAATTAAAAGCTATCGCAATAAATAGAAACATTTAATTACTTGTATATAAGATTTGTTCATTAACGTTCTTTACCCGTGACAGTGAGTATGTTCTATACACGTGATAGTGTGTATCTGTTCGTTACACGTGACTGTATTTGTCCTTTACACGTGACAGTGTGTATCTGTTCTTTACACGTGATAGTGTGTATCTGTTCGTTACACGTGACTGTATCTGTCCTTTACACGTGACAGTGTGTATCTGTTCTTTACCCATGACCCCGTGACATTGAGTATCTGTTTTTACACGTGACAGTGTGTATTTGTTCTTCACACCTGCAGTGTATACATCTGTTCTTTACATGTGAAAGGGTGTATTTGTACTTTGCACGTGAAAGTGTGTCTGTTCTTTATCCGGGAAAGTGTGTATCTGTTCTTTACACGTGACTGTGTATATCTGGGGCCTGTTTCACGTAAACGTAAATATGTGACTAAAAGAGTTTCCCAAAATATAATTAAACATAATTTTCTCTAGAAACGAATAGCGTCCACGTGTAATATGTTTCAAATGACCAAAAACCTATGATGTCTCAGCTACTATCCATAGTCGTATATCACTAACCGTTAGCGATAGAAATGACTCTACTTACGTTTACGTCTACAACAGAACTTTACTAGTCGTAAACTAGACTTGCGATGTTTTGTGAAACAGGCTCCAGTACTTTATTACTCCCAGTCCGTTCAGCATCGACTTCCCTCGTCAGTGATATTTCCATACGGCTTTGATCTGTGTTATGAAGCAAGTACAATTAATTATTAATATATTTTAACATGGCATCACACACCTTGTAAAACTCTGCGTTGAGGTGTACTAAAGAGTTACAGTTTGTTTGTTTGTTTTAAAAAATTAGTGTTCTTGTTGAACAGTTGGGATGGGTCAAAAGGCTTAGCCTATATAAAGACCTTTCCCTACATGTTGCATTTGAAACAGTGCAACGTGTATAAATTATGAATTAATTACAGTGTAATTAGCCACACGCACGCTCACACGCACATTGAATGTATTATGGGGTGTATGAGTGGGCGTTTGGTGGGCGGGGTGGAAGGTGGGGGTATGGGTTGTTAGGGCGTAATTGCTTTGACAAACTTTTTTCCTCATTTTCCTTCCTTTGAAGTATTTGTGAATGTCCTCATTAAATAAAATCTAAGATTATGTTTATGCGATCGTGTCAAACCAGGCCTACCAAGTCGTTCACGTTCAAACAATGCGTTCATTGACTGGGGTATTAATACAAGCAAACCGTGACATAAAATCATTCACACTTCAACTTTTCAAGTTTTTTTCTCTCGGTAAATTGACATTTTGCACCCAGATTTGTTGTGTTGCCGACTACATACATATAGAGATATGGCAAATTGACAGTTGTGAGACATTCACAATGAAGCTGGGTGGTGTGAAATCTGTTTAGCGAAGTGGCTCATTTTACAGTAGGATAATGGACGATCAAGTTGTCTTGTGCCGTTCTCGTATTGGTGAGACTAATGAAATACATCCCGCAATCTTCAAAAGAACATTTCACCATCCTGCGATCACTGACGGCTGTTTCCAGAGTGGCTTGTCATTTCACGGAACCCGCTCTTGCTCTGATGGATTATTCCCCAATCTATATGTTGCTTCAGTGTTAGATATATATTGGCTGTTCAACTAAACTACATGCATCTTTTTAAAACAAAGTTTTAAATGAGTTTTGTTACCTTTATCCAGTTACAGTCATCATACGCAACGCCGATAATTACCACACAACACAGACTTTAATAAAATAATCGTGAATCAGTGGATGGAAAGAGAAATATTATAAGGCGTTTACTGCGGAAGATCGAGTGTCAGTCCTGAGTTAGCACCTCTCGTTTAGGGTGTATCATACCAAATACAATCCCACAGCCGACCATGTTAACATATGTGCTTAAAACGGGCTAATTTAAGCAGGTACCCTATACATGTTTCAAGCAAGACTGTACATGTACTTGCTAAAGAGGTACCAGGTCAAATAAAATTACATGCATTTATTGGGCATATGTAACAGTATTTATACAAATACTCATTGTCACATTTACCTACCAATCAGAACTGTGGTTCATTTTACTCCTTATTATTTTGTCGGTGCACCTCGAACTATTTTATTATTTGGTATTTTCCACCCTTTAGAATTAATTCCTTTGCATAGAGAAACAAATGGGCTAACAGTGGGTATTGGTTAGTCAAAAAAAGTAAAGTTTGTTTTATTTAACGACGACACTAGAAACACATCGATTATAAATCAGCGGTTATTGGACGTCAGACGCATGGTTATATTGACACATGGTCACAG
>JAUTCZ010128309.1:0-14045 GCA_032273805.1 Melanodrymia brightae
CCTGGCGGAGCACTCACTCTGGGTTGGAGTCGGAAAGTGAGATCCACCAGCGGGATTCGAACACTGTTCCTACCAGCTTGTAGTCCGTGGTGTTAACCACTAAACCTTGGAGGCCGGTGTTGTTATCATAGCTGTTCTTACACTATATGTCCATTCCTTGACACGGTAAGGGAGCTATGTCAGCAGGAGTTCAGCTCCTGGTAGGGTCACCCAAGCTGAATTGGTCGGAGGGTAGAGGCTAGACAAATATGGACGGGTGAGGTAACCCTAACAGATGGGTTCAAGGATTGATCCTCCTCAAAAAACCCTTTGAGTTATGCCCCGTTAAAACCAATGATCCACGACTGCTCTATCAAAGGCCATGGTGTGTGCTATCCTGTCTGGGAAAGTGCACATAAAATATCCCTTGCTGTTATTTGAAGCAGAGTAGCCTATGTGGCGGCAGCAGGTTTCCTCTGTGACCAAGTGTGGATAAAACCATGTATTTGACATCCAATAACCACTGATGTATAATCAATGTGTTCCAGAGGTGTCGTTAAACAAACTTTATCATTCAGTCATTCATTCTTTGTTTACAGTTTCTGATGACACTCCATCAACAGTTACCCCAGCAACAAAATGGCTGTCAGACGAACTGTTGTCTCTAAACACCCCAAGGAAGTTTGCGGAATCTAATCTGTATGATGCCGAGGACCAGTTGAAGGGTAATGATTTCAAATTCTCAGTCTGTTTTTCCCTTTCACAAATAACTCATCGAGGAATACAAGAATAAGAGGGTGCGCATGTGTGGTGTTGTTGGCTTCAGATAATCTGTGTCCATGGGAGCCCCAGTCTTGCCAGGTTTTTTGTATATCCTGTGTGGGAAAGTGCACAAAAGATTCCTTGCTGTTATTCTAAGAAGAGTTACTGAGTAAGCTGTGGTGGCAGCGGGTTTCCTCTGTGACCAAGAATTGATATAACCGTGCATTTGACATCCAATAACCGCAGGATTAATAATCAATGTGTTCCAGTGGTGTCCTTAAACAAACAAACTTTATCTTTATCTTTGAAAGAAAAAAAGTAGTCTCACGCTTTTGGTTTATTTCAGGACTGATTGCTGGCTGCAAGAGAACAAGTGAAGAAGCAGATGCCAGACTCGTCCAGCTGGAAAGAGAATTTCAATCATGGTGATTATGCAATTCCAAACCAGATCCAAACATCTTCTCAAATGAAAAGTTTATGCAGAGTTCATCGTGAAGGCTAGTTTCCTCTAGTGACTTATATAAGCAATACAAAGTTCATGCAGAGTTCATCGTGAAGGCTAGTTTCCTCTAGTGACTTATATAAACAATACAAAGTTTATGCAGAGTTCATCGTGAAGGCTAGTTTGCTCTAGTGGCTTATATAAGCAATACAAAGTTTATGCAGAGTTCATCGTGAAGGCTAGTTTGCTCTAGTGGCTTATATTTATAGCAATACAAAGTTTATGCAGAGTTCATCGTGAAGGCTAGTTTGCTCTAGTGGCTTATATAAGTAATACAAAGTTCATGCAGAGCTCATTGTGAACAGTAATTTTCTCTAATAACTTATATAGGGAACTCTAGTGACTTTCATAAACAATACAAGTTCAAATCTGGACTTCCATTTTAAATTTGGAATTGTTCATAATAGCTAAAACATTAAAGTCCAAAACATTTCCACACTAGTAAGCAAAATTATATTCTCCGAACAATACCACAATATGAGATGGTGGTGTGGTGTGTGTATAATTTGCATAAAGAGTTGGCGAAGTTTTGCTGCTGCCTGAAATGAACTCTCAAATGGGTTTTTCTTTCTGGAACTCCTCGTGTGGTTTCAAGTGAATTAGTGAGATTGAAGAAAACTCCATCTATATCAATTGTTTGAGTATTATTTTAACCTATTTTTGAAATTCTATTTTTAGTTTTCTTGAAACAATTTTGTTGAAATGCGCATAATAATAAAAGAACAATTTTATTATTTACAAAACTGTTATCCTTTCTGTCTGAAGTCGTTCAAAGTTATTATCACATGTAATTCTTATATTTACGGAGCTGGGTGTAGCTCAGCAGTAGAGTGTCTGCCTTTTACTCGATAGGTCGAAGGATCTACCCTCAGTGGACCCATTGGGTTATTTCCCATTCCAACCAGTGTTCCACGACTGGTCTGTCAAATGCCGTGGTGTGTGCTATCCTGTCTGGGAAAGTGCACATAAAAGATCCCTTGCTGTTATTCGAAGAAGTAACCTATGTGGCGGCAGTGGGTTTCCTCTGTGAACAAGTGTCAATATAACCTTGCATTTGACATCCAATAACCGATGATTATAAATCAATGTGTTACAGTGGTGTCGTTAAACAAACAAACTTTACATCACTGGCATATTACAATTTATATTGTAAGCAGAGCTAACAATCAAAACAAAAACAAAAATAATTAGACAATGTTGAATTTAATTTTACTTAATTCATGTGCGTGTGTTCAACAATACTAACAACAACAAGACACCACACTTACATGTACATAATAAGTACCATTGTCCATAATTATACTTCAAATTTTGAAAATATAATATGTCGATATAGTCACAAACCTTAACATCTGAGAATGTTTGCCACAGTTCTTAATGCCAGCATTAATTCTGTTGCAATACATCGTATGTTATCAATACTGAATGTCATTGCATATCATCATAGACTATGATTGCTAATTTATTATACATACTAGTAGTTGAAAAATTTAGATACAAATTCACTGTTGTGTGTAGATATAAAATATTTCTAAAACTAAGGACAACACCATCATTCAAGATTTTGGGAAGGAGACGATTGCAGTCGACTACTGTAAAACAGATATTAATTGGACGTCTCTAATTTAATTTATTCACAAAAATCCATTAAAAAGACAAGGTTTTTACAATGTGGGAATACACATATTGTGAATTGATCCTTCTTTCGAATTTGTGAAATTTTAAAGCCATGAATATTACCCATTTTACAGTATTCGAGGACATTGGACAAAAATTAAGGTGACATTTTGTGTTGTATTGCTATTGGCACTTTGGAGACAAGTTGTCATAAAACATTACATTTTAAAATATACTACCCAAAGACTAAAAAGTGCCATGATTTTCTGAGGAATAGACAATAGATTCAATACGACTATGGAATTATTATGATGTCACAGGAATTTGGGTGTAATTTTTTCTATGGGGATTTAATAACTGTTGAATTTGTCATAAGTAAAAACAAGAGACACATTTCAGTCTGAATTCTAACGTTCAGTGGTTTTAAAACTTTGAAACACTGTAGGTATAAATATAAAAGCACAATTAAACACAAAGCTGTTTAAAATGCTGAATTTGTTTCCGATTAAGAAAATATAGTTTCTAATCACATCTTGTAGAACATAAAATATTAATATACATTAAAACAATAATTCTTGCTTACAAAACATGAACAAAAGAACTGTTTTCTGTAGCAAAGAAACAATTGAAAATGCTTACTTTGTTCTTTTATTGATGTATATAGTTAATTAAGATTGACATATTTCAGTACATTTTAAATACATGTACATGTATATTATATGGGTAATCCCATTTTCCATGGGACTATGGCAACGAACTGTCAAATATTTTTGAGTTTTAAAATCAATAATTCCAAGGAAATATTGAATCGTATGGAAGGGGTTAGGGTTGGATCATATACATAAAGTTGTTTGTATAGAAAATGTATTGGCATTTTCAGATGGTCGCTAAGGAACCTTGCATAAATGTCAGTGTTTCACAATCCGAATAATGTTCGAAAGGGTGGGATGGGGTAAAAGCCTATTTCAGATTACTTTTCATATAAAAACATTGGTCCACAGTTGGTCCAAATGTGCCCTGAATATGCTCGAAAGTTGGAATAAATGCCCACAAAGAGTTCATTTACCATGCCTTGTCTCAATCCTGGAGAAAACAGTAGATTAAAAGGGATGGGAGGAGGTCAAACACAATCCTAACTTTGTGCAGATTGTGAAAAACATTGACATTTATGCACGATCTCTGAAATGGTTCCAATGATGCAAATCCTAGGTGAGATTTACAGCATAACATGTAACAAATCTTTTTTACAATCACAAATTTGTTGTTTCTATTAAAATAGAATATATAATATTACCGGTAGTAACATTCATAACACTGAACATGATCTATGATAATATTTAAAATATTCATATTATAACATATTTAAAACTATGCATAACATGGAATCTGTTGTTACAGATTTCTATACCGTTATTAATGTATTTTTATTGTGAATCAATTAAAAATACTTTTCTTGAGCAAATTATTAACAATAGTCATTTACTATGTAACCAACAATATTAATCAAATATAGAAATTAGCACTTATCATGTCGCTATTCTTTTTAGCAAACAAATTAATGCAAACTCCATAAATTGGTGTTTCTATCCTTTAAACCTGTTAACAAATCAAGCTCACACACTCATGTTATATACCAAAAAGTATTACTATTTTAGCTACTATTTTTATATATTAGATACTTTCTATTATATCAGTTTGACAACAAACTTTTACCTCTTGCTACATACCATACATGTACATATAACTACAGACAACTGATTCATCAGAAATGTGTTTTCAAGAGTAAATATTACTTCATGCTAGTGAAGTATTTAATGCTGGCAACAACATAAGTGTATATACGTGAAATAAAATAATGTAACACTAAAATGTAAGAGGAATTCCTTCTTTTTTTTAAAAATTGATGTAAAAATAATTATTATTTTGATGCTAATATCTATCAGCACTTGATTAATATATCTCAATTTGCACCAAGAAATGTTTTTTCCCCAAGTAAAAAAAACTAATACAAATGTATATATTTATAGTACTTTGCGGCGAGACGATGAAGATGTTTTAATAAGAAAGAGAAATTTTAGTTAGAACCAAAAGTCATATAAGACTGAACCACTGAGAACCATATAACTTCAGATTTCTGTCCATCTGTGACTGGTACCGAGTGTATTATCATATCACATTCATTTAATGTTAGATGCAAACACTGGTTACAAAACGTTTTGTCTCTGGAACAGAACACTCGGCCTATTGAACGTAAGGCAGTTATACATTACTTGAACAAAGGTTTTTCTATGTTTACTCTTCACTGGCACCCATGAGTGATGACTACATGTACTACTGTTTCTCTCAAGTTGAACCATTTTTCTGTTTTACCAATCAATACTTTCTGAAAGTATTACTTCATTTTCTTTGCTTCAAGGATCTCTTTATATTCTTTATAACATCAGACCAAACAAAAAAAAACAAATGTAAATTTTGTGTAGGTACTAGGTACAGCATGACATAATGCACATTCGTAACTACTTATTAATGACTTCATTATTCATCACATGCTGTAAAAAAATTGCATCTTGACATTCTTGGCGAAAGGGAGACATAAATTCACTGCAGGTATGTCAGTTAATCACATAGTGGTTCCAGAATTCAAAAGATCTTGTGATTTTTTTTTTAATAATTTGAGCACCCTAATTTAGGAACATATTTTGGGCACAATGTTTACCATCTCGAAATCGCTGAAATCTAAAGCCATGATATGGTCAAATTTCTAACCAAAGGGCAGAAGGTGCTGTACAACATAATGCATATTTGTAACTACTTAATCACTTCATCATTCGTGCAATGTTGTAAACAAATTGCATCTTGACATTCTTGGCGAAAAGGAGACATAAATTCACTGCAGGTATGTCAGTTAATCACATAGTGGTTCCAGTATTCAAGAGATCGTTTGAGCCTTTCAAATCATCGGAAAGAATTGCACTGATTATCAAAGGTATTATGATGGTTGTTTTCTTTGACTGAAAAAAATACCTAGTCCAACAGCGGTTGCTATAACGATGAGAGCGGCCATAACCAGAACAATTCCTTGAAGGACTTTGCGTCTCTTTTGTTTCCGTGTCATCCGGGGCGCACCGACAACAGGCAACACCTGGATGATGTCCGTCGAATTATAGATTGAATTGATCTGTAAAAATAACAGTTAATAGTTATACACTGTATATACATGTATTTCTGGCATTTTGGACGGAAGTGTATGCCGTTTACAAGCTCATCTCAAAGACACGTGATAGTTCTAAACATGACGTCATAATGTTGGCGCAACTGTTATGACATTGTACCTTTGAAGGAAAAATTGCAAGTGTTCATTTCTATCTTTTTTCTGTTAATAATCCTAATTAGACAAAATGATAATGAATGATAAAAATAAGATCCCCCTCGTGTCTTGTGCTATCATAATTTATCAGCACTCGTTGATAAAAGTATGATAAATTATGATATCACAAGGCACTTGGGGAGTATCCTCTATATATCCAGTCAAAATTTACATTTCCAATTTTTTGTGTTTTTACATGAGCGATAACCTTCACTCCTGTCCACTCATGCAACTCAATCTTCAGGTAGGTGTTGAACAGCTAACCACTGAGCTAGTTCTCACTCCTTAATGACACAGAGCAGGGCATTGCTCAGCGGTAGAGCATCCACCAGTGATTTGATGAGTCGAAGGATTGATGCTCAGGGGATCCGTTGGGTTATTTCCCATTCCAACCATTGATCCACGATCTATCAAAGGCTGTGGTGTGTGCTAGCCTGTCTGTGGGAAAGTGCACATAAAAGATCTCTTGCTGTTATTCGAAGAAGAGTAGCCTATGTGGTGGCAGAGGGTTTCCTCTGTGACCAAGTGTCGCTATAACTGTGCGTTTGACATGCACTAACCACTGATTAATAATCAATGTGTTCCAGAGATGTCATTAAACAAACAAACTTTTTCTTACATGTGCTTCTTGATCTTCTATGTTCCGAACATTTTCTCCTGACTCAGCTGCTCTAGACTGTGTGCTACTGGTAGATTGATTCAGGTACTTCTTCATGTAAGAAGGCGTGTTCAGGTCGGGTAGAGGCTGAAATAAAACAAATTATTGCAAATGCCATTCATAAAAACATGGCGGTAACCGTAAGGTTTTTGGTTGTTATTAGTAGTACAGTTAACAATTTGAACATTATATTAAACAAAATAATAATATTAAACAAATAATAGACTTAGTAGAGTTTACTGTGACCTGTGCTAGGATTTCTTGGCGCAAGTCGCTGGTTACTGTTTTACGCTACCGACCAAAATCATTTAATGCAATTTATCATTTAAGCAGTGTAGAACACAACATTATCTTACCTTACCAACTGAGGTGAAAACTGATAATCACACTAATTGCAATTAATCTTAAAAGTGACAGTCATAATAAACAGACCTGCACAAATTACATGCCTGATCATTTCGTTTGTGCATTGGTTATGCCAAAGTAATGAGGTATAGCTCAGCCGAAGAGCGTCTGCCTGAGGTTTCATAGGTCGATTGATCGATTCTCCTCGGTGGAACCATTGGGTTATTTCCTGTTCCTACCAGTGATCCACGACTAGTCTATCAAAAGATATGGTGTGTGCTTTCTTGTCTGTGGGAACGTGTACATAAAAGATCCCTTGCTGTTATTTGAAGAAGAGTAGCCTATGTGGCAACAGTGGGTTTCCTCTATGAAAAAGTGTTAATATAACCGTGCATTTCACATCCAATAACCGCTTATTAATAATCAATGTGTTCCAGTGGTGTCGTTATACAAACTTTATCTTGGTAAAAGTCTTTTCTTAATTACATTTACTGATCAATCCTTATATTTATGCTACGTTTTGCATGTTCTCTTTAATTTGTCTTGTTTATCAAAATGAGATTAATTTCAATTGTAGGAAACAGGTTAAATACAAACCAAAATAGGTTATGGAAATTTTTCTGGTATAGCCTACTTTCCGGTTATGCAAATTATGAATTTGCACATGCCTACATAAACATAGATGCTTCACAAAATGAACATGAAGTTAAGGGACATTGACATTTATCGGATATGCACAATTCCTCACAAGACAAAAAACGAAAATTCTTTAATCTCATATGAGACCACCTTCACCTCTCACCAAAAAAGTTTAAATGAGTCAAATGTTTGTCATCATTGCCTCAAATTTTAATAGAAACGTTATAGCAATTGTTTCCTTGCTAAAGTCAGATGAAAAGTAAAACAATTATGGTGTAAGCTTTTTATTATATATTTTTCACTACACTTTGTCTTGCTATCAGACAACTAGGCAATCTGATTAAAATAAGATCCAACATGTCTAGCCTGCTGTCTGTGAACAATAGGTAGCAGATGTTAGATCAGATTTTAATCATATTGACAACTAGGATAATCAAAATTACTACCAAAAACTCAATAAAAACAATACATGTATTTTAAAATATTTTTTATATTAATTCTATAATTTTTATAAATTCACAGACAAAATTGTACTTTTATTCTATTTCCAAATCTTGTTATCCTGTTATGTTAACTTATCGACAGACTAAAGTTTTCTACAAAAAATACCATGCTGCAGTGTATGACTGCAGGACAAAAGATACATATAAATCCATACAGTTCAAAATTGAAACCAATTGCATTCTTGGGACTAAATACTCCAAAAACATTTCACCTTTGATGATGTTTCAATATTAACCACATTCTTGTTTCTGCATTTTGTAAACATGTTATGTTGCACAAGGACAGACACAAAGCTCTCTGCTGTGTGCACTACTGTGCAGATCAGAAGTTGACATCTGTTGACTGCACATTGTGTTAATGAGACCATCGAGTGCAGCAGACGTCAACAAATTTTCTTTCTTGTTCTTAAAATTCCAACAACTTGCAATTTCAAGAAGATATTTTCCCTTTTGGCCAAGATTAAGTCTGAGCATGTTTAATGCCAAAGATAATGGTTATTTTTTTAAGCAAAATGAAGCAATTTAAAAATTCTATTTTTTTTTTCAACTTGAAAATTTGACTGGCAGTATGTGGGAGCTCAATGACAAAATGTTGGAGATCAAAGAGCAGATATATTTTTAATAAGCTTGCATAGAGTGAGATGTTGTCATGCCTCTGACAGAATGAGGTTTCAGTTTCGTAAACCATGAGAAGAATGATAATGCTTGCCTGGCTCCAGGAGAATGATCTTCAGCTCGTCTTGATTTTGAACAAGGTAAAGACAGCAATTCCAACAAAATGTTGAAGATCATAATAATTTAGCAATAAGAGTATGTGTCTGAGAGCATTGTAGCCTTCACTCATAAACAAAATAAATTAAAGGCAAAACAAGTTGATATACATGTAATTGAGTATCAAAAACACTTTTTGTGAATATTTTATTATTGTAACACCGATACACAAATATCCATGGCAAAAACTTAATATTTTAAGAATAGTTTTCAGAGAAATTCCCCGACTTCTGCCCAAGTTCCATCCTATATATGCCCATGGTGTTAGAAATGAAATTCTGCATAAGAAGTATAAACTGATTGAAACAGGAAACCATTATACATACCTTATTAGTAATGGGACTGGATTCATCAGAATTTAGTGATGTATTATCCGGAAATGACGGAGTTGCATTGACTAGATTAATTTTAAAAGAATTCCTTTTCACTTTTTCATCATCGGTCAAGCCTTCTTCAACACAGCCATTGTCTTCATCACTCAACACAAACACAGGATTCACCAGACCAAAGCCTGACTTACCACACATCCTGTCTCTGTACAACTCCTTTAGATTGACCTTTTCCTTTTGGTAACGCTTTGGTTTGTCTTCATTAAACACAGTTCCATCTGCAAATGTTACAGTTTTTATTTCATTCGATAATATATCCGACTTCTTTGCACATGCAGTATTATCAGTTTCTTCTTCTTCCGATGCTTGAGAAAGTAAAATGGGTTTGAGCGACTTCGTTGTGGCAGTTGAGCTTGAGGGTTTTGGATCAGGATTATCTGATATTATATTGGAGTTATCTTCTATTGGTGACTCTTCACAATGGATATTACAACAGATCTCATTCTCTGAGAGTGGATCAGTATTATTATTTCCATCACAGGGCAAGGCAAGCTCATCAATATCTGGCCAATCCGATCCATTGTCTGTAAGAGGAATTTGATTGGGTGCTGCCATTAGATCCCCAGTAGGACTGCTGTCAGCATCACTGCTGTACAGTAGTACGTTCTCTTGAACATCCTGCTCCTGAACTTGCTCCTGAACATCATGCTCATGAATGTCTTCAGCCTTTGAATGGGATTCATCGACAGTGTCAGAATCTTGTTGAGGCAGTGGTGTGAATGACTTGTTTTCAATACCGGCACTTTCAAACAACTCTGTATCTATGACTAAGGATGAGAGATCAGTGGAAAGTGACTGTTCAGTGCTATCACTACCAAACTGTTCACATTTGCCATCACCAATTCTAGTCTCTAGAGACACAGAAACTAAACTACCACTAGGAGAACTATGCACATTATTGCATAAAGTTGTGACCCCACATTCTTCCTTCAGATCAGAAAGACTATCAGATGTATCATCTGCCATTGTATGATTACCTAAAACAGTATCATAGTCTAACTGACTTCTTCTCACAGAACCCATAGTACTTTCACCACAATTCATCCTCGACAAACTACCACCAGCACCATGTCTAATAACGCTTTCAGATTCTAAATCACTCTTTTCGGCCTGGAATATTTCATTTCCTCTTACATTTCTACGAACACTTGCGAACGAAACACTTCTGCTTCTATTATACAAGTAGCTAGTCCTTGGAAACGAATGGACGCTGGAATGAGTGAGATCCAGATAGAGTTGTGGTGAGTCGTGTGAGAGAATCTCAGACTGGTGTCTGACGAGTCGAGCATGTTGTCCAGGTCTGGGAAGACTCTCGTACACGTCGATGTGAACAGGAGCGTCTATGTGGAACGGACTGGTCAGCTGTTGTGCTCCGTCTGCTTGTGATGTCTGATCAGCGTCTGCTGCTGCCTGTCCACCGTCCTCACTGCTGCTGTCCTGGTCGTGGAATATAGGATTGATTTTCACTCCTCGTAACCGCCTTCCTGATATGTGGCCACCAAATATTGCCTGAAAATATAGTAAAAACTAGTTACAATATGAAACAAAATATGTGTTGAAAAATAATGCCCCTTTTTTCGTCTCATGTTCATGTTCAAATGAGCAACAGGAATACTTAAAAATGTGGTTTATATTAGAGCAGTGAAGCTTGTGGTGGAGGTAAGGACTGTTAGTTTTTACAGAAAGTGTCATTGTTTTTTCAGACATGTCTACCTTGAACCATGGCATAAAAGGGGATAAGGCTCCCAAAAAACAGGAGATTACACAAACAAAAACCAGAAAATTCAAATTACGAAATAAACACTTTTAACATTGTTTTACATAAAAATGTGTCCATTTCATAGACATAATAATGACAAAAAATGTAACATGAAAATAAAACACCATTTTATAACCCTATATATATCCACAATTCTTTTTAAAAACAATGATTTCAAATACTATACACTAGAACAAATCATGATGTCGGAAACCGAAATCAGAAAAACATCCAACTTGGTTTTTTTAAAAGCTAGATAAACATTTGCGTATTCTTAGAAAATTGAGATTTCCCAGGAGAAAATTTCACCTGGGCGAGAAAAAAGTAGGATTGATAAAATAACAGTTGACTCATGCGAGAAAACAGGAGGGTTGACAGGTCTGATTTTTCCATATCCGAATCGCCCCTGTCACAATATTACCAATACCCACCCCACCACTGCCCTGACCCTCCTGACTGTAATAACCTCAATATAAACACACCTGCACCAACTGTCAACACTATGATGTTGACAACTGATGGAAATTACTGAGATTAAAATATGATGCCCATGTGATAACAGACATTGTGAGCACAGTTATAATAGTACATGTATATAATTCAGTCAAAGCTGCTTTAGTTACAACAACTCTAATATGCATGCACCTGTATCAATCAGCTAGTTTTTTCACCACTTCCGTTCATCCAAGTTATAGAGCGGGGTGTAGCTCTGCGGTAGAGCATCCATCTGAGGGTCGATAGGTCAACTGGTCGATCCTCCTCAGTGGACACATTTGGTTATTTCCCATTCCAACCAGTGATCAAAAGTAGTGGTGTGTGCTATCCTGTCTATGGGAAAGTGCACATAAAAGATCCCTTGCTGTTATTCAAAGAAGAGTAGCTTATGTGGTGGCAGCGGGTTTCCTCTATGACCAAGTACCAATATACATGTAACCATGCTTTTAACATCCAATAACCGCTGATTAATTATAATCAATTTGTTTCAGTAGTAATTTGTGAGACCGGATATATTTTCAGTTACCAATGTAAAGAATTTTCCAATAAATCGCAAAAATGCTAACATCTCTTTAAACCCAATAACAACTCTTAAAATGATCCTGAACATTCTAATATGTACATGTGCAACTCTCTGTTTGGCATATCTTTGTTAACACTTACAAATCTTTTCTTCCAAACCGAGATATCAATATTTATTAACAAATTTGTGAAATACCCATCACAAGATTCTGCGCATGTTAAACCCACAGCAGCTATGGAAGCCGCTACAGTCATCAAGCTAAACAGTGGCATGTCGTCTTTGTGATGTTACGAAACACTCTGTTTGTGCACGCATACACAGCTCCCTTCCATTACGACAATTATCAGTTTGAACAGCTCAACGTTATGATATTGTAGCAAGTCGATGGCAAACATAACCCAATCCACAGAGCCACGCAGATTCTCATTTTAATATGTGCTTCTAGATGTTACGAATGTGTGCTTCTAGATGTTACGAATGTGTGCTTCTAGATGTTACGAATGTGTGCTTCTAGATGTTATGAATGTGTGCTTCTAGATGTTACAAATGTGTGCTTCTAGATGTTATGAATGTGTGTTTCTAGATATTTTTAATGTGTGCTTCTAGATGTTTCGATTGTGTGCTCAGGCTGAAAAATCACCATGTTCGCATCACAAAAAGCGATGCAATCATCTTGCTATCACGATGCAATATTTTTACTCATTTTATAAAACTGCTAATCAAATTCCAGTACCCGGTAGTTGCTTTTCCATTCTCCATCCAGTAGGAAAACCTGCTAATCACAAATTGCACCTTGGTGTTTCTAGATGTTCGACAGGATGTAAAAGTTATTACACAAGCAGTGATGGTGATCTGAAGGTAGTTCAGTGTAAAAGATAAAGTTTGTTTAATGACGCCATTGGAACACATTGATTATTAATCAGTGGTTATATTGACACATGGTGACTTTGTCTCAGAGGAAACACGCTGTCGCTGCTTCATGGGCTACTCTTACCGAAAAACAGCGAGGGGTCTTTTATGTGCACTATCACATAGACATGAGAGCACACAACACAGAATTTGATAAACCAGTCGTGGATCACTGGCTAGTACGGAAAATAGCCCATAAAATATTTTGCGCTGTGGAGGATCGATCCCTCGAAGTCACAATCCTGTCCATATTCACCTAAACGTTTGGGTTTTTTAATAATGTTTGCTATCAAAGGCAAACAGTCCACTGAGGATCGATCCCTTGACCAAACGCATGAAAAGCACTCTCTAGTGCTGAGCTAAATCTTCCCATCCTGCATCCACCCAGGCCCTTTAATGCAATAGACAGCCTCTAATTAAGGCAAATACTGAAGATGGAATGGAATTATGAACATTGTTCTACAAATGAGTAGAGATACAAGCTAAGATTTTAAGCAATAAACTATTATTATTTAACAAAACATTTATAGGTTATCGTACCCCCTTGTATTACTATTCTATATACCTGGAGATGCTGGAGAATTTGGTAATGTTTTTGGTTCACTTGAGATTGGTAACGTCGTCAACAAAGGCTTGGAAGATTTTTCTTTTGGTGGAGCAACAGCAGAGTTATTTCCCTTTGACAGTGCCAGCACAAGATTGGCTTGAGCATCAAGGAGAGTGTGGAGATCTTCAGTGGACACATTCTCTGAGGTCATGCCACACACTGACCACAACGTGTCTCCAACATGTATCATTCCACTCTTGTCTGCCAGTCCATCAGCGGT
>JAUTCZ010128420.1:0-14045 GCA_032273805.1 Melanodrymia brightae
AACGTCAAGCGGTCTCTTACGCTGAGTTGCATCCTGCCCCTTGCTATGGCAGTACATCATGGTGTACAATGTACCAAAAGGAGGTCATGGTGACCTACTTTTCACACTAATTAGGTTTGCCTGAAAATCATGTGCTGTGTATCTTTTGTACTATTTGACATAGTTGTATGATCTTTAAACGTGATATGGTAGTACATGATGGGATGTTGATGCACCAAAACTAGGTCATGATGGCCTACTCAAGTCTTGTCCAGTCAGTGCATATCTTCTGTACCCTCTGTAACGAAATATATTTGAATGTTGAAAATTGATTTAAGCGTATTTATTTTGTAAACAAAGTTTGTGAACGAAATAGGATTGGTAAATAAGCCCCAATGAGGGCGTATATAATTGTTGAAAATTGATTGATGACAGTCTAGCGTATCATGCATCCTTGCCATTCTCTTGTTAACTTGATGGGTGTTAACTGTCAGTCAGGAGACTGAATTCAGTCGGGGAAGACATTCTAAAAGTTTTTTTTTTTATATAATGTCATTTTATGTATACACTGTAAATAGAGGATCAAAGCTTGAAATTATAATGAATTTTCAGTCACACAAATTCACTTTTGTTAACACCCATGTAACTTGCTTATGTTGAACTATATTTTTTTTTTTTTAATTTAATTTTATCTATATAATTATTGTATACTTTTATGTAAATACGTTTGTATTAATTTCACATTTATTATTTTTTAAATTATTATTATTATTTATTTATTTTTATTTTTTTTGAGGACCTAGTGGAAGATTAGCTAACGCTAAACTAGCAACCCTCATTAAATAAAGTTTTCTTCTTATTATTATTATTATTATTATTGTTAATAAATGAAGTGTTTTTCATTTCAGTGTGGCAAACACGGTGAAGCGAGCCTTCCTCATATGGTTGTCGGTGATTGTGTTCGGAAACCCCGTCACGTTTCTTAGTGGCCTCGGAACATTGACCGTCACTATCGGCGTTCTGCTCTACACGAAAGCAAAAGATTACGACAACAATCGGAAAGAACTGATTTCTCATTACGCTCGGTCCACTGATATTCCTTTAGACATGGACAAAATTGTATAATAATGATCATCATACGTAGGCCTTCATATTATTGTTATCCATATTATATATATATTTATGATAAAGATTTGTGCTCAAATTATGTAATTATTCACAAATGAAATTGTGTGGGGAAAAATTACTTGATTGGGTGTGTGTGTCATTCTTTTATGTCATTTTAGAGAACCGTGATCAGTATCAATATCTACACAAAAGTGATAAAAGCTGCCTTGTAAATTACCAGCTTTAAAAAACATTTTGCTATAATTATGTGAATTTGCCATTATTTGCACAACAGTCAGAAATCTGTCAATGATCACTGATGATGATAGTGATCATTGATCACATAGTGATTGATCACATAGTGACTGATCATTGATCACACAGTGACTGATCATTGATCACATAGTGACTGATCATGTAATGACAGAAGATAAAGGAAATAAGTGCTAATTGGCGATATTTATTTAGACTGTCGGCAACATTATTTTATTTATTTGTGATTTTCATTAAAAATAGAGTATCCTGATCTTTTTTAGGGTCAGTTTGGTAATCGTAATCATAATCATATCTGTTTGTTTGTTTGAACTAATCGGTAAGAGTAGCCTATGTGGTGGCAGCTGCTTTCTTATGAGACCATGTGTTGACATAGCCATGTGTTTGACATCCAATAGCAATATTAATCTGTTCGCTGAGCGACTATCCCATGACGAGACTATTTTTTTCATTGAACGTGGTATGACGTAGCATTTCGTTTGACATCTCGCAACTCCTATAGCCGCATTCCACAAAATATATTTGCAATTAATATAATCGGCTTAAATTGACATTTTTTAATGGTTTGTGAGAAATATAATGTTATGCTAGTGTCCATTAGAGATAACTGATCTTGGGTGACAGGAAATATTGGTATAAGGATAATGCAACCTTGATAGGACTGTGTGCTTGTTGTCTTGTTGTTTAAAAAAGTATCCAACTCACTTACGCCCATTGGGTATGTTTTGAAACAACTTGTGATAAGATCAGTGATCTCTAACAGCCACTCGTGTATTATTCTCTATCAGTGGTCTATGTGGGTGCGAGACTTAAGTTTTGTGCAATGGCAGTAGGTTTTTTAAAAAGTTATTTAGAGCAATGACTATTTACATAGCCTGTATGCATGCAGTGATAATCATTTATACCCATGGTGAACATGTGCCATATACCGGTACATGTGAATTTGTGTAAACATTACAGTAGGAAATCAAAACATTTGTGTACATATAAGAAGTATATAGAAGTAAAATAAGAACATTTTAATGTAAATATAATAGTTTGTATATTGTTAAACCTTATTATGCTGGGGCCAAAGTGAAAGTGTTGGGGAAGGGGGAGGTGAGGTTATGTGTGAATTATGGTCAAAAACCATAATTTCGTCATGGTCTGTCATATTTATAAACATCTTTGGGCCATACATTTGATTGGTTTACATAGATTTCTGTATTAGGCTTGTGCTGGTTTAGAGACAGTACAATGTTTCTTGCACAGCTGACATGCGCAGAATGACGTCATTAATATAAATGTATCGAGTGGCCACAGCAGTTAAAATGATGTCATCGCAGTGTTTGTTTTGAGTTACGACACTACAGTGTTCCTCTGTTTTACATTTCTCTAGTTAGTTAGGTATGCAAGAAAAATAATCAAATACTCGTGACTGTTGAAGACAGGGAAATCCCAACCCTCGAGATACAACTGTATGTATCAGTTGTATCTCTCGGGTTGGGATTTCCCTGTCTCCAACATCACTCATGATAGATTCTCTTTATATTTGACCACAGAAGACTTACTCGTAAGCTTTTGTAGCCACAAAACAAATGTATGCAAAAACAGAATACTAGTACGTACAGATATTAGATTTTAAGAAAGTATTTAATTCGATTCATTAAATATTTCTACAATGATGATAATAGTGCAATGTTCAACCCACCCATCCCTCTTATTATGGCCAGAAAGCAGAATAGAACTCAAATTCGGACAATATATTAAACTCATTTTTGGACTAGATATTGGCATTGGGGAAGAAGTCTGGTAGAGGTGGTGTGTGGGGTAGAAGTGATGGATGACAATCTTCTTCTGCGTTCCCAAAGCCATGCTCAGACTTCCAGTCCTGTTCTCACCAGAAAGTCTGCTGTCCGTTGAAGGGACGCCGCCGGTCCCCAAAGTTTCTCTTTGAGGTCCACTGGATACGGCCAGGTTTCCTGTCTCAGGGTGTTATAATATGTTGGACAGGACTGAAGAATGTGTTCAGGTTTATAAGACTGATAGGTACTGGGTTCGAATCCCACTTTTGGCATATAGTTTTTAATCCCAGTATACCGACTCCAACCCAGAGCAATGCTCAATGGATAGGTGTACTTCAACTTACATCAACCAGTGTCCACAACTAATTTAACAAAGGCCATGGTATGTACAGTCCTGTCTGAGTAAGTGCATATAAAAGATCTCTTGCTACGCAACAAGAGTAGTAGGTTTTCTCTATCATACATGTACTAACACTAACTTCTGTCCTGAACAGGCAGTTGAATAAGTTGAATATAAGCACTTAAATACTGGTAAGTTGTAACTAACTAACACTGGCTAACAACGCCACATTAATCATATGGAATTCATTATGTATATGTATATGATGTTATAACAGCAGCAAAAGATTGGTAGCAGATGTAATTGAATCATATTATACGTAATCTTTTTTCTTATTTATATGTAAATTGAACAGTAGGTTAACTATCCATTAAATCACGAAGTAGACTAATAGAATCTATCACCATTGTGAGGTACAGATAAGGCAATTCCAACCCAAGGAAGAAAATGTTTTATAAACATTGGCCTTTGCGGAGAAAAAATGCTCCCACGGGTTGGAATTGCCTTATTTACATACTAAACAAAATGGTGATTGATTCTATTTCTTGCTTATTTAACTACAACAGCAAAACAATTGTAAACAAAAGTCTGCTCAATCTTGACCCATTCATAAACACGGCGCCTACAAACTCAATTAATCTTATATATATTTCGTATATATAATCCTGACACTGCCTTGACATAAACATGTAATAACCTCAAGATACATGTATAAATTTGAGAGTCCTATTTTTTTTAAATATTAAAGTTTAAAAATAATACCATATGGATTTGAAACTTGGTGAATACATAATTATGAGAACAAAATCCTAAATAACATGACATCATCAGTGTTCAGGGCATCTGATGTCATTTTTATTTTTACCCTCCAAATTTAAGCTTGATTGTGTATCCAGGTAGATTCTCGCAGATAGTAAATCATCTAGATCTGAGGGCGTAATAGAATTTTCGAGCCCCAGATAAAAATTTAATCCAGTGGGCAAGATAAAAGAAATATTACTATACATGTACTGTATGTCAGGACAAAAGCCAAAAAAGATGGAGCAAAAGAAAATGGAACAAGTACCGGGTACTTTCCGGTATGGAGCACAGGATTATTGAAGCAGGAGATGGGACAAGGAGGGCTTTGTAACAACCACTATCATAACCGAAACCACCCGTGTCACCCGTTAACACGGATAGCCTGCGCAATTGCATCCATATTGATATTACTGATATAATTTCATCTAAGGACGATGAATCTGTCACAATCTATTGAGAACTTAGTATGGGGGGATTTTTTCAGTTTTTTTTCTCTTTCTTACTTTTTATATGTCCAAATATTGATTACATGTAATTGACCTTCGTTAAATTAATTGTTTGTCTTCATGTAGTTAAATATTAAATTTATATATTTCTTCTATATCACTCTTTGTACTAATGTACATACACTGCTGGCACTAAAGTCTGTGCACTTAAGCATTTGTGTCATTTTCTAGGAAAAGTATGTATCTGGATGTCATGTAGATAAAAATGAAAACAAGTTGTTCCAGGGCTTTTTGACATCACACTTTGAAAAAAAAAAAAAATTTGTATATAAATGTACATGTAAATATTTTATTTTACAATTTACAACGTTCTCACTTTTATCGCATATTTTATATTATTTATCAGTACTCGGTATCCTCTCATTCAAAATTGTCTCCGAGGGCAAGAAGCACAGTATGATTTGTAAACGTATTGTTGGATATGAAAACATTGTATCAGCAGATGTTTTTCCATTAACTTTGCTGTCCCTTTAACTTATCTACTGCGTATCACTTGTAACAGCATGACAAACTGCCTGGTGGCTTGTGTAATTCTAGACTAACTGTCATAACCGGGCTTTTGTGTTTGTCTGGTTCTGTCATGGCACTGAATAATTAACTAGATGTAATTGCCTCAGCTTGCCACTGCGTGGGGTACCCACTGTCTCGTTGGCAAACTGAAAATGACATCAGTCCTGTTACCGTTGGTCCTGAAAGGCAAAAAAATTGTTAATTAACTTAGGGGAAAATTGCTCATTTCACTTGGAGCAAGGTTGGTAAACTTCCTTTGCTTGTTGTATGTTAGTTTAATAGGGGTTGTCCAAAGTTGTCAACATCTTCTCGATCGTACAGAATGTACGATTGGTGGGTGTTAGGAGGGGGTTGATGATGGAGAGGACAGTGTATTTGTCATGTACAACTTTTATAACTTGTAAGAAAACGTTGATATTTTACGATAAATAAAACCTCCAAACATTTCTCTATATATTTGTTCTTAAACGAGCAGTGAAGTATTTTGAAGTGTCCACCCAACATATCCTAAAATCCTTTGTACCATTCAAGCTGTCAACATTTTTTTTTTAAACGGCTGTCACACCTTACGTTACGATTGGTTTTAGGTGCGTTATCCACTGAAGGTTTAAACACCCCCTCCTTGGGTACGGTCCCCCATCAAAGGCTGGAATCCGATGCCAAAGCTGTACCCAAGGCTGCCACACCTTGCTTGTACATGGTGGTAAATTAAAGGATGACAGTGGTGTAAACAATGTTGAAATGTGTGCTGTGTTCAGTCTCTTATTCCCAACAAGATATCAACTTCAAAAACAGCAGAAAGGGACTGCACACAAGCTTAAACAGCAAGTTCTACTAAAGACTATCTAGATCGTTATTATACTGCTGGCATCATTAAATATCTCCGCTAGCCTAACCTAAACTTCAACAAACCATCCGAAACAAATTGCCAATCTGTCCTCTGTCACACACTGTCCACTCCTGCTGGTCAAACAAGACCACTTGACTGGTAATTGTAATTATAACGACTGGTATCTAAGATAAACTAACACGTCTACAGACAATACAATCACAGCTGGGTGCCCATTCCGCTACCTGGAGAGCAGTGACAGTGCAGGAAGTGAGTAGGTATGAGTTGAGGAGTGCACCGGAGACTGGTACATTCAACATGTCCAGAGATGTTTGTCAACAAACTAATCCTCGTTACAAAACAGAGATGCCAAACAGTTTTAAACGATGTTATTAACAGGGGTTGAAATTTCAACCTAAGTAATACATTAGTCACCATTTCATCATCATCATTAGCATCAACATTTTCATTGCATCAACATCATCATCATCATCATCATCATCATCATCATTCCTGTAGGCACCTTGTGTTGAATATAGGGAACGAACAAAAGTCTTTCATTCTGATCTGTTGTTTAATTTTTTGGGCAGCTTCTCCCCATCTATTCCACCCTGAGTATTTCTCTTTTTCGATCTTTCACTTCCAAGTGTCTGGGATGTCCTCTCTTTATTTTAACATTAAATTACCTAAACATTACTCATGTTTCCTTTATTTTAAAAGTTTGTACTTCAAATAAGATGACGTTTTAATTTTTTTGTTAACAAATAGCCTTTTATGGGAATAGGAGGTCAAACTATAAAAATTGCTGCCATTCTAAATTATCATGTAAGCTAAACTGTTTTTACTTTTAGGAATAACATAGCTACTTGTAATAGTAATAATTATTTTTTTCATATCTATTGAGTGTCATTTCTCGGGATTTGTGCCTTTGATCACAAACCCCCCACCCCCACACATATTTTAGTGTACGTCATTGTTTACTATCATTGACATATTTTAAAATTGCACATATTTTATCACCACTGCATAACAATGATAAAAAATTGACAACACTTTTTTTTTGTACCCAAGAACGTAGATAAATCTTGTCAGTACCATCAATAACATGACTAATTATTAAAACATAAAACCTGAGATAAGTAATAAAAATAGGTATTTATTACTGAAGTTCTGTATTTGGACGTACACAGTTGAATCTTGTTATTGATCCCTATCTGGGATGCAGGTAATATATTTGTTCAATAACAAGCGGGTTCGACGGACAACAGCAGGTTCGACAACAGTGTGTCTTCGTGTGTATGACAAGTTTACGACTAGCGTACTGCCCAGCACATGAAACCATTCAATACAGCCGTAATAACAGGACAAGAAGGAGTAAAATGTAAATCATTATAGTCTTCGTATTGTCACAAGATTAAGTCTCGTTAGCAAGAGTGCGTCCATCTTCTTGAAAGCTGTCTTGTTTTGAGAGAGTATAAATCATAGCCGCTTGCCGTGCTGGGCAGTAATTAGAGAGATACATTCCAGTAAGAGGAAGTGCTATCATTTCTCAAAATGTAGATGACAATTTTTCTGCAGTTACATCCTGTCATTTGTAGACAGTCAGCAGAAGATACAGTTCATTATGCAATTCTTTTTTTTCTCCAGTAGGTACCTTTTTTTAAGAAAATTGGTGTGGAATTTCATCAGTAAAACCTCAAAACTTGGACAATTTTTCTGCAGTTACATCCTGTCATTTGTAGACAGTTAGCAGAAGATACAGTTCATTATGCAATTCTTTTTTTATTTCAGTAGGTATCTTTTTTTAAGAAAATTGGTGTGGAATTTCATCAGTAAAAGCTCAAAACTGGAAACATGTTCTGCAGTTATATCCTGTCGTTTATACATGCATGCACACAGTTAGCAGAAGATAAAGTTTATTAAGCAAATTTTTTTTTCAGTGGGTTACACCTTTTTAAGAAAATTGGTGGGGAATTTCATCAGTGAAAGCTTAAAACTGGGAAAGATTTTGTGCTGAAATATTATCAATATATCAATTTATTGTCAGTGAACACTGAAAGAAAGTTGTAAATGGAATGCATGAAGCGGGTTAGCCCCAAATTGAATGCGGGATTAATCTATTTTTATTTCAACCTTTAAGAGCTATTTATTTTTATCTCAAACTGAATGCTGGTTTGGTCTAGTTTTTTATTTGAACATTTAAGTTCTATTTATTTTTATCGGTAGATGTGGAAATGTATACATATACAATTAAAATTTTCTGTTCTGTTGATAATATCCAACCATAAATCTTGATATATCTATTTGTATACAAAAGTTACAAAACATAAATCGTTACTTAATAAAAACATGGCTGTCAGAGTGGAGTTGTCTGATTGAATAAATATACACTTTTAGCTACAGATTACCTTTAAAATGTTAAGTGCTGTAGAGCAGGTTTAAATCCTGTCAATGTATGTACAATATTGTTATTGTAATATACACAAGTGCGATCTAGCTTAGTGGTTAGAGTGTCTGCCAGGTGCTTAGGTAAAATTATCGATACTCCTCAGTAGACTTATTATAACCTTTTGATTTTTCACATTCCAACCAGAGTGTCACTACTGGTACATCAAAGGCTGTAGAAAATAGCATAATTATACAAAAGAGTTCTTAGCTAGTGTTGTGGCAGCAGGTTACCTTTTAAAGATGTGTCAAAATATAACAACTCTCACTCACAGATTTTGATGTCAAACATTTCCACAAAACGTTTCTTCTATGCTGCATCTACAGACAATAATAAAGACCTTAGAATTTTGGTGAGATATTTGTATGATGCTTAACAGGCAATTTGACGAAATTTCACCCCAAAATGGTGAGTGATTCTCTTTAATCAATGTGTTCCAGTGGTGTCATTAATGTAACATAGATGTAAACTAGTACTAGTGCGAAAGCTTATCAGTTGCAACTTATTTATGAGGTGATCAAAGCTATATTTTCTTTTGTTGCATGTTTATTTTTAAATTTACAATTTAATCCTCTCATTCCATTATTTTGATGGCAGACTCAATGTGTTGGCATTGCCTTTCTATTTGATCTCAAACAGAATGTTATTTATCACCAACTGTAAAAATGACAGTCAATGTTAAGTAGGTACATATATTTTGTCTATGTACAGATACCTGTAATGCATATTTTAGTACTATTAAATTGTGATTCCTGAATTAATGGTTTTTTTCCCTGTCAAATACTATTAGTTTTTGTTAATGGATTTTTGTTGCTGGTGTGTTTCTTTGATCAGTGGTTAAAACATACAGGAATCAATTAACATTTCATAACATGTACTGCCCAGATTAACAATGTTTCAACGTTAGAAATAATGGAGTATGATTAGCTCAGTGGTTAGAGCATCAGTTTGAGATGCGTAAGGTCAAAGGATCAATCTTCATCAGTAGACATTTTGTGTTTTCCCATTCCAAACAATAATCCACAGGTGGTATATTGAAGCCTTTGCTGCTAATGGAAAAAGTGTAATCTATTAGATGATAGCAGGCTTTTTCTGAGACCATGTGTCAAAATCACCATGATTAATTAATCAAAGTGCTGCAGCGATGTAGTTAAATAAATTGGAAAATAGAAGAATGGACATTAAAAAAGGAGAACGTATTTTGTTTGATAAAAATGCAATCTTGTTTGGCATCTTAAGCATAAAAAAACAATTTATTAAATTAATTGGTTGATTATTAATATAAAATGTTATATTATATAGAATGAAAATACAAAAGGCCAATCTATGTAAAGATGCAATTCCAAATATAAAAGATAAAATCCAAATTGGATTATGTATTGTACAAAAACTAAATTTGAAGAATTTGATCATCTATGGGTTCCTTTTCAAACGTTTTTTGAAACCAATAATTAGTTAATAAAACTAACTTGGAATGGTTTTTTTTCGCTATTTCTATTTATTTGTCACTATTTTGTCAACTATAGTTATCTCAACTAATTTGTTACCTCATGGGCTCAAAATAAACTCACATTTTTTTGCCCTTGAGGTCCACATATTTAGACTCAAAAAGAAAGTCTGAACACATGGAATCAAACGTTAATGAACGTCGACGTTAGGTCTCGTCTACACACTCAGTGCTGAACTAATACAAATGAATGCAGAATACCGATACATGTATTACACTAATCAGTTCTCAGAAGGCATTTGTATTGATTTTTAATTACACTTGCTATATTTTAAATTAGGTAAAATACATTATAAGTCAAATGGGGCAAATTTCATATTTAGGCCATGGACTTAATATAAGTATACATGTGCAGCCCCAATAATGTTTTCTTTACAACTGTAAGCAGATCATTCTTTATTAAAATTTTGATACTAAATTTGTTGTTTGACTAAAAAAAACAAAATTGATAATGTATGTTTCTAAAATATTAAATACCGGGTAAGTACATTTGGTTATGTAAATGTGGGTTGGCATCCAGTTATTAACAGTTATGTGATTACATGTTCCAGGCTTTCAGATGGTTCAAAATTTCAAATTCGTTACCCATGAAATATTTCGCAGATCGTTTAATTTTTCTGAGTGCATAAAATTATACCGATATTTTGTTTCAGACGCCAAAACAAAATTAAATAAATTTTCTAGTTTTTCTGACTTTAAGGACTCAGTGCGTTCTGCTGCCTTAATGGCTTTAAATTGAGTCTGCTTGCCAACTTATTACTTAAGGTAATGTTGACACTTACTATTATTTGTCTGCGACAATATCCGGATGTCTGACTCGTTCAACAAATAAACTGCACATCTGTGTAAAAGCTCAACAGTCTGTATCTTTTTGTTGCTAATTTGTGACAAGCTTGTTAAAATCCTGCCAGTGTTTGCCGACTGCAGTAGCTGCTCATTACCCCGACTGTTCACATGTTCTAAACAAATCTCGCAGAAATCCGTCTCCAGCTTTTAGTCTATTTGGCTTCTCCACAATCAACCCGAGGCAAGTCACTGGGTGCTCTGTGTCATCTTGTGCATGCTTATTTCTTCTCTTTCAAGGTGAAGTCAGGACACACACAAAAAATGGTGTAATGAGAATTGTCTGCACGAGATGTATGGGTGGGTCACCGTCATAGAGCAGTTGTTGGGAGGAATTCAGTTTGAATGAAATTTTAGCAACTCAGCACTTTTTTTAATTAGCAGATATTAGGTGTCAGAAATATTTTTATTACAACATGGTTTACAGACGAAACCTGGTGCCAACACAGTTGATACTCTTTTTTTTCAATACATGTATTTAAGCATTAAGAGTTGTTATTTGCCTTTTACGGGATAGTACATACCACAATTTGTAGAATTCTCTTCGAGAGTAGTTAAAACAAAAATGATAAAGATTCAGCTGAATTTGCAATGACTATTGGAAGAATTATTTTAAAGCACTATATGTCCCTCAACTTGGTTCAAACTCATTTGATCCCTCACCTTACTGTAAAAATAATTAAGTTAATTAATTAAATTTTGAAACATTATGATTGTTTTGTAATTTTATACTTGATTACTACCCAGTGGGTGGGGAATATTTATTGTTTTACAAAATGTGTATTATTCGCATATCTTTAATTTTCAAATTTTGCGCATTTGTAATTTAAAGGCGAAAATTACAATCACACGAATAATTACTGGTAATGATATCCATTGACACATACAACAATTTCTCTTTTGCAACGTGAAAATTTCGTATTGCGAGTTGATTTTTTTCCAAATCGCAAAAATATACAGCTGCATATATTACTTATTTTACAGTACTATAAATCACATGCTACAAATCATTAGTACCACGCACCTTAACAAATCACACCACGATAACCTGACCTTATGTAAAAAAAAAAATAATGCTTCGGTATCGCAGCTACTATTAAACCACTAACAGTAGCAGGCAGGTAGTATCAGGTTCCTGCATGATAAATAAGATTTATTTTAAGTTTTTTCTTTAATGGCTGCTCTTCACTGACAGTCAAGAGTTTATTTCAAACTCTTTATCTTTTTTGTTCACAACCAACCCGATAAATTATACATGTATCATGCCCTGTGTCTTTTCCTGCTTCAATGTTTTTTTATAACGTCTACTAGATGACATATCATGGTTTTCAAATGTTTATGAGAAATTTAACAGCCTGACTCAAATTTGGTGGGTATCTTGTTTCAAATGGTGAGTATTGGTGGAGCATAAAGTAGCTATTAAATTCACCTATCAACAGATATCTATTTCTTGTCTGCACCTGATGATCTGAAAAAGGACTTAGAAATTCTCTCATGTTATTTATTTCCTGATATATGGTTGCTGAACCATTAAAAAAATGGTATCGGATTTTAAATTTAGATTAAAGATGGTTTGGGTTAATTCTACCATTTCTAAAGGTTGTGATTTTATTATTTTCTTGCCAGGAAAATTACTCTGCACCTGATCAGCATGGGTAAGAGAAATGTGTTCACTAAAAAAAAAAAGGTTTTTAATTTTTAAATTATGAAAATACGATCCTAAAGCATTCTGTTGATTTGCATATGACCAACCTTCCACCACCAACAAACCCATAAACTTGAAATTTTGATATATAGCAAATTGTTTTTGTAATCATCAAGGCCTATTTCGAAATTCAATTACTGGTGATACAGATTAATATTTTGTATAGTATGAATTACTCAGACCGTGTGTGGGTGTTTTCTTCACAGCACATGTTTGATTTATATTTCATATTTCATGTTTTGAATCTCATTACATATTTTATCACTTCTAATATATGGCGTTATCGAGTACCGTATTTAGTTTTTGTGTAACTTATTTACGTGCTTATATCCAATTAATGTTCAAACATGCTGTGCTGGTTCCAGCCTCCCATCAGGAAAGAAGTTAATGTTAGTATGACTATAAGAGAATACACTGTTTATTCGGATCCCGTTGGCATCTATTACAAAGTGACAATACCATGTTCTGCTTATCTTAATTTCTATAGTTAACATCTCCATGTAAAAACGTTTAACAAACATTTGACAATTTTAGCACCATATGACTCGCTGTTTAGCATTTGGAGTTCCGTAACGCATCAACAACTTTACTCGTGATCTACCTGTGCTGTCACGAGACTCTAAAACAAAGTGTGTCAGGGCTTAAAATACTTCCTCATTAGAGAGATATTGCAAAATGTATTTCGTATGAGTATACATGACAACGATTTGAGATTAATAGCAAGGTTTAACAAGACGTATTCCGTATCTGTGTATAAAAAGTTTGTACGGGGACATTTACGTTCTGGTAAAGACTTGACATTGGTTTGACAGTACAGCATATGTCATCAAATACCCAGAACAGATACATAACATGTCTTGTCAAACCTCTCTAATAGACATCTCTAACAGATGTTTGGCAAGACATATTACATGTTGGTCTCTAACATGAATTTGGTAGTGGAACTTAGCTCAGCACTAATTCCTAGCAGTGATCCACAAATCCAAAGATCAATTTTCTTGTTTACTGAAACAAACATGCCATAATCAAGTATCTGTATGAAGTCTCAAATGGAATGCATTGTAGTGTTTACATAGTAATTATAATAATGTTATAAAATGTTATTTTGTATTTATATTTCAGAGGATGTCCTCTGCATAATTATGATATGGTTGTACACTAAAAAAAAAACATATTGACACCCAATAGCCAATGTCGTGCTGGGGTGTCGTTAATAATAACTTTCTAAAATGTTACAAATTTTGGGCAGCCCATAACCACTTATTTGTCAAAATTTGCTGATTGCAATTCAACATAGATGTAAGGTTAATGGGCCGATTTCATACATGTATGTCTGGGTTATCGGTGGATTTTGTAAACCTATGGGTTACACCTGGTTTAAACCATGGGTGATCTCCACTGTGCATTTCACATGT
>JAUTCZ010128531.1:0-23315 GCA_032273805.1 Melanodrymia brightae
GGACGTTAAACATTTTGAACCTTTACCTTGACCTAACGTTCCTTTGACTCGTCTTCAAACTCTGGACTTTCACTTTAATGTCTCTAGAGAATAATTACACATGTATTTTGTTTCAATTCAGTTAAAATTGCGATTGTATTTTCAGGTAACCTGGTATGATCTCTATATGTACACCCCTCTACAAACGTTCCTTTGGCCAACGGTAGAACAAATTCCAAGGTGCGCTACAATCGGAGGTCGGAAATACACGGTATTTTCCGCCAATATCGTGTCGTGGGCTCGGACGTTTCTGGTCATACCAATTGCGTGGTGTCTCAAGTAAGTTTTAATCCCCATGTAAAGATCCGAAGTTTTTAGTGCATTGGGTGCTCATAATGTTTTGGAAGACAATAATAAACTTTTAGCGTAAAATTTCGCAAACGTTTAAGTTCCTGTATTTCTGCTTTGCCATCTCTACTTTGTCGCAATATCCATTGGACTCGACCTTGTGCAGAGATACGCATTTGTCGTTTAGATTTCACCCACGTTGCCAGTATAATATATTAATTTTAAAGATTCTCTATTATGGAAATGCATTGTGTTGGTTAGACGACCCTTTTACATGGTCATCTAACCACCACAATGTCCATGGAGACATTTGTCAGTGGGAGTACTCTCAGACTAAGGTCCGTCTAATAAATACACTGTCCATCTAGGACCTTGCCAGTCAGAGTATTCTTGGACTAAGGTCCGTCTAACCAATGCACTGTTCATCTAGACCCTCGTCAGTCGGAGTATTATCGGACTAAGGGTCATTTAAATGAAAAAACACTTATGAGCACAAGTGGGATTCGAACCTACTGTACCGATTCGTATGGCATTTGATAGTCCAACACAAATACACTGTCCATCTAGGCCCTGGTCAGTCAGAGTATTCTTGGACTAAGGTCCGTCTGACCAATACACTGTCCATCTAGGCCCTTGTCAGTCAGAGTATTCTCGCACTAGGCCATCTGACCAAATGCACTGTCCATCTAGGCCCTTGTCAGTCAGAGTATTCTCGGTCTAAGGGCCGTTTGCCTAATACCTGTCCATCTAGGCCCTTCCTTGTCAGTGAGAGTATTGTCGGAGTAACTTTTCAGATACAATGTGTTTTGGTTGGCGTTCCTTCTCGTCCTGTTCCATGACTTCCTCGATCATCTGGACGGCATAGTCGCCAAGGTTCACAGACAGAAGTACGGACCAGTGGACGATCCTATACTCGGAGGCTTTATGGATGCATTCTGTGACAAGGTGAGTCTTCTATAATGTTTCGCAAATAGTAACAGTAGTAGCGTTTGTGACTTGCACCCAATCAAAAGACACGTTACTTAAAACAATGACGTCCCTCTTATTAAGTTTGACCAATGAAATAATACAATTGATTAGGAATTTCCTCCTTATTTCAATAATAAATAGAATACAAATAACTAATTAATTTTTTATTCTGTTTTCGGTTTAACAGACTATTTCTGATTTTCAGATAGTGAATGTGCTGTCTCTCTGGAGTATTGCCATGGTAACCGACTTCTCGTCACTGTCATGGCAACAATGTTTAGTATTTCTCTTTGCGTGTGTTGCTATCATGACGTATGAGTTTATTCTCGGCGTGGTCAGAGTTCAAGACTACTTCAAGGCGCGCTATCTCAGGTATTAATCAAACTTTACCCACCATTAAAGGGACAGTCCCGACTTTTAAGACGAGTGCCACCGAACTTACTCATCTTTTGCTATTTGTAACATAATTATTTCTGATTAATACAGCATTTTTCATTTTACTAAAATTAGCATTTACTTTTGTTTTATTGCTTACAATATCAATAATTATATGTATATCCAATGTGTTTGTAGTAGTTTAATATGGTCCTTGGACTTTTGCCTACAATAATTTAGTACGTACTAAACTATTTTAGACAAAAGTAAGCTACTATAACAATTTGAATGTCCAGAAACACAGGATATACACATATTGATATTGTAAGTAATAATATGTAAGTAAATGTTAATTTTTATAATAAGTAATGCTCTATTAGCCAGAAATATATTACAATAATATTGGCATTAGACGCGCACGTTCGGTGGCACTCGTCTTAACACTCGGGTCTGTCCCTTTAAGTTAAAGTCTAAAGTCTTGACTTTAAAGCGTTTATAAGGTAGGGCCCTGGGGCCGGTTTAATGGAGAGGTTATAACGTCACTTGCGACAGCCTTAGCCATGACATTACACTACGATTGCGTAAATGACAACATTTGAGGACAATGAAGCGGTCACAGTGGCAGCGCAATCGTTAGGAAAACGTTACGCTATCGTTGCGTTAAGCAACGCTCATTAAATCGGCCCCTGGACAGCCAGTCGAGGCAGCTGGACTGTGTGGACATGACAGATATGTTTGAACCTTATTTCGATATAAGCATGTAAATAAGTTAAAACTAACTAACGGGAATCATTAGAACTGTCAATTACTTAGATGTGGACATTAATGACTATTATTTTCCGATATTGCTTTTCAGGTTGAAACGCATTGTCATAATTATTATTAATTCATTCCTAAGGTGGCAATGCGAATATTAGTGTCGTTTTCCACTAGCCATCGATAATGTTTTACGCGTAGTCGTATTAATGTTATACGTGCTGTAACGAACATGGTTCGGAATAAGTAAATTACATTAAATATCTCTGCAGTTATTAAGTTGCATTGGTAATCAAAAGGGCCACAAATACATTGACTATACTCGACTTCTTAAAGGCACAATGTCACCTTGTATGAAGAATGGCACCATCCTTAGTTATAATTTATTTACGTGCTTATAACAAATTAAGGTTCAATCACGTCTGTCATGGTCACGCAATACAGCTGCCTCGACTGCCTGTCCAGGTATCATAGAGGAAACCCGGTATTCCTTTTTGTTGGGATCTTTTATATGCACTATCCTACAGACAGGACAATACATACCACGGCCTTTGATAAACCAGTCGTGGAAACTGGTGGGTGGAAGTGGAAGTACACGTACAAGACAAGACAAGACAAGACAAGACAAGACAATAATTTATTACGCTCAGGCCGTAATCTACGGCATATGAGGAAGATGTATAATATAATACAGCTTGTACTGTAACTGTATGACGTCGCACATTCAAGTACAACCACACTCAAGTGGTTCCTCCCGTCAGGTTAACCGATAAGAGATATTAGATTTCCCAGTGGACAAGACAACCATGTCAATCAGCCGGAGCATTCCTGCACAAACAGCTAATAGTCATATGGCTGATAGCCAAGGTAGACCATTTTTCTGCTTAATCTGCGAAATTTCAACTTTAATATTATGTACAAGATTGTAGTGTAATATTTTGATGGAGAAAGAATACGTGTCTACCATTTATAGCAAGCCATTGCAAATATATCAACTTGTTTCGGTATTTATCTTTCAAACAGCAAACAACTGCATGTGCTGAGACATTCGTCAATGACGTAGTGTTAGCAGTAAGTACCAAGTTGCCAACAATAATAAGAACACGTGTTTCCGTGCGCAAGTACATGTCAAACGTTACTAGTTATACAATATCTAGGTCGCACGGGTTGCGGCAAGTGACCCACCCTCTACCCAGTTTTCAGAATATGGACTAAATATGTTTTTAAATCATATAAATTGTTTTTCACAATGTCAAAACGTTTTATGTTTTAATGTTTACATTATATACCATTGCTATTGTCACTTGCATTTTCGGTTAACATAAAACGTGCAAAATCCCATAATGTTAAATATAATTATCTCAGCCAGTTTCGTATATATATTTAGGTATGTGATTTCCGTATGTTTGTTTGTATATTATAATAAGGCTAATTGTGTATGTGCTACTTCACTCAAACATGGCTTTGACTGTAATTTGTACACGTCTATTTGTGGAGAGGCCAGTAACCTGTTTGCCAATCCACTTCCTGTTGGAAATTAAATATTGTTTCAACTTTATAATTCGGCCTCTCCCCACATCCCACAACACTAATGGCTGTTGAAACGTTGTACACTTCCAATAAACAATCACGTTTTTTGTTGTTGTACATCTGCGCAGACAGTTGACGAGAAGTGTTAACAGCGAAAACACGATGTAGGCTAATTATACATACATTTGATGATATATATGTCGCTTAGACGTGATGGAGAGCTAACATTACGTTTATATTGTGTTCGCTAATTACTACGATAAACAGCGCATTTTGTCAATGTTTTAAACGTATTAAACAAAGATAAGGCTTGTTTGGTTAACGACACCACTGGAACACATTGATTATTAATCAGCGGTTATTGGATGTCTCAGATACTCAAAACTTTATTTACCCTCAGGCCGTTCTACAACAGCGAACGGTTATTTTGACACTTGGAAACCCGCTGCCGCCACATAGGCTACTCTTCGAATAGCAGCAAGGGATATTTTATGTGCACTTTCGCACATACAAGATCACAAGCACACATCACGGTCTTTGATGGACGAGTCGTGGATCATTGGTTGGAACGGGAAATAACCCAACAGATCCACTAATGAGGATCGATCCATCAACATTGAAAATATAATCAGTCCTACATTTCACATCTGGTATTTTCTTTTTTTTTTCAGGAATGGCAAGACGAAAGACTTATATGGGAACCATCAGATTTCAATGGATTAGAAATGCTTCGAATTCCTTGCGAGAAGATATGGCTACCGGATATAGTTTTATATAACAGGCAAGTTTACAAATATATCGCTCTGTTCCAATTTTTTAAACAGCCAAAACACACGAGAGGAATGGTTGTTTAACAACACATAGAAAACATTATATGTTTTGTAAATTCTCGGCCATTCGTTGTGAGAGTATCTGGTAAGTGTGGCTACAATTAATCAAATTCTTAGCTCATGAAAGGATATCTTCGCTAGGATCCATCATGGCGGACCCCTAGCAATGTGGTCGGTAGTTATGTCATTAGGCCATAACGTATCTCGAGTATTGTTTGTACGTAAAGTCCACTATTGTAATTTTGACTATCCGTCGAGTTTAAAACCATCGCAGCAAAGCCTCAGTCGTTCTTCTTGTAATCTTGAAATGCATCAGATACGACAAAGAACCATCATATCTCCTTGACATGAAAGCAAAGAAACGTTGGGCTGTTGATGTTCGCAAGACGACCACGATCTTTCAAAGGTCATGTATTAACCAATTTGATACAACAGATACAACTACGAAGTTGCTCAACTTTCCAACTGGAGATGCAGCAACATCAGAATCTGTTGTACAGAGTTACTTGTTGGTAGCTTTGGAAACTGGTGCTAAGTTTGCTGAAAAGTTCATTGATTATTCATAATGACGGGAGAAAGAAAAATGTCTATTACACCTTAACCCGGTCCTTATATGAATAAAACATTCAAAATACACAAGGATGTATCCATATATGCTGAAGTAATGTATTTCAGAATGCTTGCTTTTAACCTAATATTCCTTGATCTACCTAACAATGACAACCTTTCCACTTACTGGAGCTGAAACGGCAACTTAGAACTTAAGGACTGGAATTGAGTTCAAACATATGTTTTCTTTTTGGCTGCCCGATCAATTTGCAACTAATTCATGTCATATTTAGACATGACACAAACAATGTTATTGTTTTTTATTTATTTTATTTTTGTGAAATTAACTTATTGTGCATTAAAACTGATTGTTTTTTGTGGGGACTTTTTATTTAAAATTGTAAGTTTCATAACCCTGTTACCCTCACCAATGCCCCTGTCTTGAAAACATCCATAGGGGAACTAGGGGGATGTGCCGAAGACAGACGTGAATGTAAGCACGTGTCAAATGGTTGGTTGATTGATTGAATGCTTGCAGTGAACTCTGAGAAGAACGTTCCCCTTCATCGTGTCTTTGCATTTGAAAATGATCTAGTTCCTCCTAGTATCTTGATACAAGATGTGATCACGGTGTCTGCATGGTGTCGTCACATTCTATGCAAAAGCTCGAGGAATTCATTCCAGGGAAAACGTCTACACAGATCACTGAATGTGATACAGTCATGTCTGATGGGGACATGCAATCGTTCAGGTGCTAGCAATCCCATCCATATTATCCAAGAAAGTCATATTCAGACGCATATCCATACACATCTTTACATGTGTCATGCAGGCAATTAAAAACATTGGAGGTAACGACATAATAGACCTCCATGTCATATTTGATAAGTAGCTCGAATCGAGTGCCAAAAATCAAACAAGAGGTATATAAAATAGGTCTGTGTATAATATGGCGGCGAGTGTTATCGGGTGGTTTCATGACACACCATCCCCACTGCAGACACATCATAATAAATAAGTCTAGCTGTGTGAACTAATGTTATCCTACTGGTACCAGTATATTTATGTGTGTATCTATCACTCGAGTGATTTAATTACCACTATTAAAAAGATCAGAATGATCTCCCTGGTAGAATGGTGCTAGAAAGCCGTCCTCGGAAAACGTCTGGCACAAGTCCTTAGACGTAATGCCCCCCTTACATTGGTTAATTTGTTACATAGTTTAGACGGGATTGCCTGCCCTTGACACAAAGCGACTCGCTGCATGTAAAACAGATCAGGGTCCAATTTCACAAAGCATCGTAAGTGTATTTTACGACTAGTTGTAAACGTAAATAGATAGGTTTCAATCACTTACAGTTAGTGATAACATTGGTTAGTAGCTGAGGCGTCATATGGGTTTTTGTTGCGCTTTTGTGACGTATTACTTGCGAACGATATTCGTTCCAGAGCCAATTACGTTGAGTTATACTTTGGGAAATACTTTTAGTCAGATATTTACGTTTACGTCTACAACTAGAACACAAATTTGTTTGTGAAGTTGGCTCCTGGAGCGCTAAACGTGCACGTCTCATTGGGTGCTGGGACTTTCTTCAAATAGCAACGAAAGGTATTGCCCCAGTCGAGAAAACATGATATATCAGACACAGACAAGTTTACTGCCTAATGACAGCTATAACACAGCTGATGTAATCCTTTTTATTGGAGTATTCGCCAAATTGGATGGAAGACTTTCCCCTATTTAATAGATGTGACGTCATAATATTACAGGGAGAAATTTCCTCCGAAAATGGCTGCCCTGACCTGTCCTTCATAGTATAGCTATTAAGACCAGTTAAAGACCCTCAATTACCTTTTGTGGACAGAACTCTGGTGTAGTCAGAGGTTGTGCCTATGACAGGTGTGCTTGAACAGTTTTCTGATGGAAGCACAACAAAAATGACCCAACCCAACCCAATCTCCATCACGACGTTTCGTGCCAAACGTTCCCGCTGTGATGCAAGTCCAGATAATAGCGTGACCTTAGAAACTGTGTTAACTATCTAGGTGCATCTTTTGGCGATCAATTTGTACATCGTAAACCAATCAATCTTACGTAATATAATGACATTTTGAAATGTCTGTTGATGTTTCTAGTCATATAATAAATATACGCAATTATGTAGATAAACATGTTCGCGTGGCTGGCTTCATGCACACGTAGGGTGGCATCCGTCTTAAAACTTGATAGTGTGCCTTTAAGAGTATCGCACACGAGATTTATCAGCTGTGCAACATGTTACATGATGTTGTTTGCTCAACTGTTGGCTCATATTAACGTAATTTGCCACGTAAAAGCCCGCAGGCTCATGGGATATTAAACGAGCATCCATTCGTAAGTAAAAAGTTCAAAGATTATTTCACGGGGAATCAAGTTTAATATACTCATTTACTATCCTATCAAGATCAATTTTAATTTATACGTTAAATTAAACTAATTTCCTTGAATCAAGCTCCCTCGATCATCACACTTTGTTTGTACATTACGCTATGTAATACCAAACTAATAGTTTTGATTTGCGTATATTTTTTTATAAAAATACCTATTTATTTTAAACACGTTTCATACATAATTATGTTATCACACATGCCTAATGTTTCTAGTAAGTATTGGCTTCGAATACCATTCGTGACATATACGATGTTTAATCCCCGTACCGGCTCCAACCCAGAGTGAGTGCTCTTCAAGGTTCAATGGGTAGGTGCACTACCACTTATACCGACCACCGGTGTCCATAACTGCTGTAACAAAGGCCTTGATCGTACATGTATTTGTAGGAAAGTACATATCAAAGATCCCTTGCTACTTATTTGATAAGAGTAGTGGGTTTCCTCTCTCATACTAACACTCACTTTTGACCCGAACAGGCAGTCGAGGCAGCTGGACTGTGTGACCATGACATACATGTTTGAACCTTAATTCGATATAAGCACGTAAATATGTTATAACTTACTCCTTGTAAGCTTTCATAGTAACCGCATGTACTTTTATTCCTGTAAAAGAACCCGTCTATCACACACACCGCACATGAATCGTTATATGTCTTAAATCACAATGTAAATAACATTGGCGTGTTAAATCATTCATTGGATATCAATATATTACGTAATCAAAGAAGACGTTAGCCGTTCCAAAAACGGGTAAAACTTTTATTTATTTGTTATCAATGCGTGTATTGTCAGAATGACTCATCGACCCTGCCTTCAGTTGTGACGCTTAGATAATAGGAAAATCACTGATCTTATAACGAGTTGTTTCAAAACGTTTTGCAACAACGAGTTAAAAGATAAGTGATCTCTAACGGACACGAGTGTAGTATTATATTTCTTACAAACCCTGAAAAAAAACAATTTAAACAAATGAAATGAACTGCTGCAACCATACAGTCTGTGGGAAATTGATATGCGCGTCGCCCACGTCCAGGCGCGTTGCTCAATTTCGTTTTGTGGAGCTTGGTCGACGGGAGGTGTCTGCCTGTATTTTGCGTATACGCCGAAACAATATGTAGGCCTATTCAATTGAGTACATTGCGTTATGATAGTTACGCCCATGACATCATACAACTTTGAATTAAAGAACTCGCAGTCAAACCCATTGAGATCATGATGGGTCACGTAACGAACAAAGTATGTCCCTCGGGTCGTTACTCGTTATCATGGGGCAGCGAATCAGAGGTATCAAATTTCATCTCTAATACCTATTACTATAAATCTCTCACGGGGTTCTATCAAACAGGTGTATAAGAAAAAATATATATATATTTCTTTTAAATATATAATTGCTATGATCTAAATCATTAACGTCTATGTTTCTGACATGTCCATGTGTTTATAATATTCCAGCGCAGACGACTTTACGGCGGGTTACATGAAAAGCAAAGCCATGGTCTCAAATACCGGTAACGTGTTCTGGCCGCCACCAGCCAAGTTTAGGAGCTCGTGCAAGATCGACATCACCTATTTTCCATTCGATGACCAGCTCTGTGAACTCAAGTTCGGCTCGTGGACATACGACGGGTACCAAGTGGACCTTACAAACAGGTCGTCCAAAGTCGACCTCCAGAACTACGTGTTCAGTGGAGAGTGGGAACTGCTTGATGTGCTCATAAAGAGAACGGAAGTGTATTACGCGTGTTGTAAGGAGCCCTACCCGGATGTTCGCTTCACGATCATCATCAGACGGAAGACATTGTACTATCTGTTTAACATCATATTCCCGTGTCTGTGGCTTACAATATTGAGTCTGCTCGGCTTTTGGTTGCCGCCCGACTCGGGGGAGAAGATAACATTAGGAATTACAGTACTTTTAGCATTTTCTGTCTTCATGCTGTTGATAGCAGAAAATATGCCAGCAACTTCAGAGTTCGTACCGTTGATAGGTAAGTTTGTACTAGTTATCCTGGCTGCAGAACATGGTAAAAAGTTCGGGGGTTTGGGTGTGGTTAAAGTAGAAGAGAGCCTACATGTGAACGTTTTTAAACTATATTGCTAAACAAATCTATTTTGTTCCGCGGCTCATTTTATCACTGCAACGCACCTTTGTGCTAATGAAAGCGCCATTAAAAAAACAAACAATAGTAAATACGTTAACTAAATCTGAGAGAGTTTCAACAACAATCAGTAGAAAACTACATTGCATATGACGTAGATAGGTTTTACCTATGAGTGTGACAAAACAATTTGTGATAATCTATATTCATTTTCAAGTTGGGAGAAGACCGTGGAAGAGTTACATTATTACACAACGATATTTATATCAGTCTATATCCGAGTCATATTCAGGAATGCGAGAACTCGCGAATAACTTGACTGGTACCAATCGTGTTCTGTCATATCACATTCATTTAATGTTAAGTTCAAACATCAGTCTAACGAGAATTCGTGAAATATTTGTTCTCGCCACTTAGGCTACTCTTTTTTTGCACTTTGCAACAGACATGGAACGAAACATTAAAATGGGATCTAATGTCACTCGTAACCATTATTATCTATGTTTATGTTTCAGTCTTGAACATTAAACTAAAGCAACATGTATTTTATATTGCAGGTATCTACCTGACCGTTACCATGGCTATGACGTCACTATCTATTATCCTGACAGTGTTTGTGTTACAGTTGCATCATGTGGGACCACACCAAAAGCCAGTGCCGCATTGGTTGCACTCCCTTATTTTTGACATACTTGCAAGACTAGTGTGCATGCGTCGTGCATCCAATGTTATGAACGGCATTGTGTACGGAAAGTGCGAAAACATGTACTTATCAACTTTTATTGACAATGCGGAGGGAGGTAATTGCAACGGCTCCGTTCCACATAGCGGAGTCACCATATCTCACGAACGTATGGGAGATCGCATCGACCGTACAGGGGAGGTAATAACTAAACACATCCGGGGACTTGTCTCACGCCAAGACACGGATGAAAGTCACCAGGATGTAGTTCAAGAGTGGCAGTTTGTAGCGCATGTGGTGGATAGATTACTGTTCTGGATTTTCTTGATGTTTGCCGTCGTGTCTTCGCTGACAATTCTTGTTTTAAAACCGTTACTAAAACCGGAGCCTTATGTTGAATGACGTATAGAGACAGCTGATGTAAGCAGCTACTCGTAAACTAGTATGTTGCACGGGTGAATGTTGTATATACAGCATAAATATATACTGTTAATGTCTCAAGAAACATTCTACTGAAGAAAAACATGTTATTAAATACTAGTATAGATTTATATACCATCCGAGGAGGATACACTCTCAACATACCATCATCCAAAAAAAGTCGGATCGACGTCTGTTATATGGTGGATGTAATAGAAGTTAAAGGTCATCAGTGAAGATCGTCGATGTGCAACACCTAGGCCAAGAAAGGCAGACGATAGTCCGCGGACATTTTGATTTTCATAACGCTAGTTCCTTTTTCTTGGCAAAATATGATAATGTGTGCATAGTAATAGTGTAGACAACTCAGAGTCGGAAAACCTCGTGTAATTACGAATGATTATCCATGATCGTTGGAAACGTTCAGACTAGGGCTATAAGTAGGTCTACACTGTATTAAGACTACACAAAATAAATAATAAACCCCAAAATGGCCGTGCATACACTTAAGTCACGTGTGAAACTGGATATCCTCTATAGACTAGATCTCAAAATTATATATTTGCGCCAAGGAAAAAAAGACTACGGTAGACATTTGTTTCTAAGATGCTATATATTTATACCAAGTGCGTTCGAAACCCAAGTACGTTTTTGCTAGATAACTTTACTTTAAGTCAATATAGAAACATGGAGACAACAGAAAAATACACTATTTTTGTGCAAGTTATAAAATATTTAGTTAGTACATAAAATTAGTCGCCATACAAACACATCATAAACATCCGAACACAATTTGTCGTCTGAACAATGGCTGGATAACCAATAGCCAAACGTTTTGGGTGCTTACATCCACTGAAGGTTCAAGCACCCTCACCACGGGCACGGTCCGTCATTAGAGGTCATGGTGAGTAGAGGGAAGAAAAAAGCTATTGAAATTTGGAATTTAGTTAAATATGAGTTGGATATGTTTAATTTGAATTTAATAAAGGTTATAAATTGATTTGTCGGCCTAAAAGTGTTAAGTTATTAAATTTAGACAATTATGCAATATAAAAAACTATTATTTTTTTATTACAGAAATTAATAATGATTGGAAATGAACGCGACTATATACATGTAGTATTTATACATGAGATTCTTGGTAGACAAACTGAGTTTTGAACACTTGTGGTTTTCCGTTATTAAGCAAGCAATTGAATTTAGCCAGTACTTGACCTAGTTATTAGTGTTAGAAACCAGTATATTAGTTAAATAATAACGAGAAAATTGTCGATCATGAAAATTAGAGTAATTTGGATTGACCTGAATGATTTTGTGAAAGACGAATAATAGAATATATTACGAAACAATCTAAATATAATATAAAACTCTAGGCAATAATAGAATCAGCCGCAAACTCCTGTTAAAGTGGGATGGTCATAGTAGACATACGCTCATTTTGCTATGTTAACATTTCTTGGTCATTAACAATTCTAAATTAATCTATAAAAAAATGTTAAAACAATTATCCATATATTTATATCAAAAATAAAAAATACACGGCGATTTCGAAAAGACTCGTGTTTGATCCCAGTTTTATCAGAAACGATTAAAAACAAATATCAATAAAACAAGTAATGATTAGTCTCGATATGAAAATGTGTTCAATAATTAGTTTATTTTAGAATGATGACGTCAAGCACTTTCAGTCGACCAGACTGAAAAGGATATCTCTTATTTTATACTACTAACCGACATTATTTTATTGTAATAGTTTGTGTGCTTAAAGTACACATACTAGTATATCACAAGACAAAAATGATTCTATATTTTGGCGGGAGACGCGATTTTTGCAACTATGACCATCCCACCTTTAAGACCGGTACAGTTTGCCAATTTATCTCTATTGACATAACCAGTTCCGGATGCAATTACCTGCAGTGATTATATCGTTACCTGCTCTATATCACATGCCATTTTCACACTTTGGGGCATTACTGGAAATCACAATAATCCTACCCATAGAAACATAGCTTTCCGCCATTGTGTTGACATTTCTTAGCGAATGGATTGTGTTTGATATGGCTCGATGCCTTTTTCACAATAGAAGACGAGCTATAAGTTTTGTATGTGTTTCGAGTATTCTCTTAAACACACATCAGCTAGGGAATCTAAACAACAAAACATCGACATGGCCAAATGCGAATCTCTGCACAAGGTAGAGTCGAAGCGAATATTTTTACGACAAAGTCAAGGCAGTGATGATAACAGAGGTTCGCGAAAAGTGAGCGTATGCTGCCCCACCAGTAGCAGCCGTCGTAAGCACAGCCAATGTAAGATATTGCATCAGACATCATCTGTGTCAATGATGCATCATATCGTGAAACTTGTTACATTTTTACCAGACCATAATTGATATGCCCCAAAGTGTGTCAGAAGTTGTGATATGTAGACATCATATGCTGGAGTAGATGGAATGTTGCTCGACATAAAAGGGTAATTGACAACGGAAAGTTGAAGTCATCCGTTTTATCGTAACATGTGTGTAGAGGCTTGTGTCGTTTTGAATCTCTATGCAAAGATCAAGGTATGAAACAGATGTTCATCGAACGATAAAAAAGTAAAACAGGACCAGGTCAAAGGTATTGCATCAGTCAGCATCTGTGTCAACGATGCGTCATATCGTGAAATTATCGCGAAAATATCGTGATACTAGTACATTGTATATTTACTGTAAATAGCGTCTGAATGTCTACAATGGAAACTTTTCAGCCAAAAGACACGGCGTTGCTTAAAATCAGCATATAATAAATATGCCAGTACTAGTATCTCAGAAGTTGTGATATATAATTACCAGATGATATAAAAGGAAAATTGCCTATTGGAAAGTTGAAGTCATACTTGTTATCATACATACACCTTTGTGTAGAGGCCTGTGACGTTTTGAATCTCTATGCAAAGATGAAGGTATGAAACCGATGTTATACTTTATGTTGTTGATATTTGAACAGAGGCCTGCTATGGCTAGAGGTTTTCCCGCATCCGAATAGCCACCACTTACAATAGAAAGTTTTACGCCTCACACGTTTGATCTTTACAATTCCATTTTACATATTATTATGCATAATGTAGGTATCTATATTTTTTATTTCACGTTTTCTCGTGTGAATGACATCATTAGAGTTGTAAGGTAGTAAATATTTTATTTTAACTATTATGACAGCCAATCAGAAAAACATTATATGTACTCTTATGACAGCCAATCGTTAAACAAATGCCAAGATAACTAACGAAGAGGACTAGCGATAAATATGAACCTTGTTATGCTGAACCTCGTAGATCATGAAGCGATAGTTTGTATCGCCCCTTTGACAGGTTTTTACATAACTATGCTCAAGAGTGTCTGCGTATTATTGCGTTCTACGCTTTATACTTATTTATTTATTTCTAGTTTATAATAAATTTTATATATTACATCGTATGTAGTATATCGTTCTTTTATTTTAAGATTATGATATCTTATGCCATTATACTGTAAAATAATGTTAAAAATCAGACTAATTGCAAATGAAATATGAGATTCTACAGTTCACAATAATTATCTTCACACTGATAATAGTAAGGTTTAATCTCATTTTCTGCAATCACCACGTCAACACATTTCAATCCGTTTTTAACTCTCTGTCTAACTTTGTCATGATTATCAGTAGTATTGCAAATGATATTTTCGCCAACAACATAAGAACTGTGTAACAGTGAACCATGCTTTAACGGCCTCGTTCATATTAAGGACGACCCATCCAAAGAGACACCTTTTTGAAGTAATTCAAACTATCTGTTTAATACATGTATTAAGCAAACACGTGTTTTAACAGGCCACATTGGGTTACTTCATTTGGTTTATTGCTTATTAAACACAGATGTGATAGACATTTGAAATGGACTGAACAGGGTACTATAAGACTGATGTCACTGGTACGGCAGGATATGCTCAACGTTTCACGAACACCTGGAATCATCAGATAAAATAATAAATTTGGTTTGTTTAACAACACCAATGGCTCGCATTGATTAATTATCATATAATAGACACGGACACAAATTTGGAAACATTAAAGTATCCCAGAGAAAAAGTTTCTCATAATATAAAAATGTTAAATTCTATACATAATTACTATAAACGCATATGGTTTTATATGGAACGTCTTGAGGTGAAAATGAATATACATGGCTCACGAACACGTTGCATTGATTGATCTACATGTTCTAAAATACTTTATTATATAAATATATATATATTGTATATTATGCGATGTAAATTATCATAAATTGTTCACCATATCATCAGCCTTCATAGTGATTTGTTACAGCTTTTGTTTTCATAACTGTGACCAGTGGGCCGGACTCACATTGTGTATATCATTGTTTATACTGTGTGCTTTGTCTCATCAATACAGGTGAGGAACGTCACTAACTTTATCACAGCTGAATAAATTATATCTATATAAATTAAATATCCGTCTTTGAGTTTGTTCAATTATTTATTTTCATCACTTCCCATCTAAATCAGGGCCGTAATTATTAGAGTGATTAGACATACACAGTTCCATCCCCCAACCCAAACCCAAAAGAAATGGTAACAAATAGAAACTTAAATAAAATTAAGTCCTCCTAACCGTTTGAGGAGTTGACATGTACATGTTCCTGTGATTGCCTTTGGCAACTGATCCCTCAGGTCCTTACCACTTTCCTGACTACTCCTGTGCCAAGTGTCTTTTGAACGTCCTTTCCCAGCTCTTCGGTGTCTTAAATTGTGGAACCGTTAAGACAGAATGACAGAGGAACGTCTAAATGGCCTAAGGATGCTGCTTATACATTGTGGAGAAATGTGCATCCCGAAACCAAAGATAGTTTATTGTAAAAAAGAAAACTGGCAGAAGTGTACCTCGTGCTCCATTTGGACCACGGACATGTTTAAAAACGAATAACATGACAGTTTACTGTTTATTGATATTGACGTTTTAAGTATGTAAACTCTCTAAAACGGCTGCAAACTGGAATTGCAAAGCTTCTAGATTTCAAATGTTCCAATTTGTTCTTTCCAAGAATGTATCTACCCCAAAAAAAAACCACCTATATACGGTCCTGTAAACCTCCAAGATTGAAAACATAGATCTTAGTATGTTAAGGGAGAAGTGGCTCAAGCCAGATTCCACCAAACCAGGCAGTGACGAAGCTGTCTGCTCTTCCACTACTCGTAGAAGTGACACATAAGTGTTCCAATCTGCTTAGCCTAATGGTTCATCCAAATCAAACATCCCATTACAGAACTGCGATGACACCCCTTCTGTGAACCTATCGTTCACATTCGGATGGACCATGCTCGTAGAGAGAGACAGAGAGAGAGAGAGAGAGAGAGAGAGAGAGGTTCGAAACAATCCTCTAAAATTATCAGAATCATGATCAGAAAATTGTATTTCAGCACATCTAGTTTTCAAAACATTCCGGTGATGTATGCCCCCGGAACCTTCGTTCCTACAAATTTAAACCCGTGCCCTCGATCTCAATGAACGAATGAACGAACGACATATTTTGAGGTCAACCATACGCGCATGGACCACCGTTCTCAACAAGCTCATCCAAAGAGTGCGCTTACAAGCAAAAGTATAGATTCTGTCGAGACGATGTTTTTTATCCACTTTTGAATAAGTACAAGGATGTTTATTTCCCAAAATAGTGACCCACAGATAGGATATAACATAACATATCATTTGGTATACCACTCGTGGATCACTGGTTGGAACGGGAAAATCCCAAACTATTAAACTCATTCTACTGTATAATCTCAAATACTTATACATGTACATAATTATTATATATGGATTGATCCAATCCTGATATCTTGCATGGGTTTCATGGCTAACGGATTTCGAAAAATCAGCGCGTTTTAGTCATATTTCGGAATGAAACAAATGTTTCTAAATCAAATTTGGAGTTTTAGTCAATAAATTCCGATCTTTCAGTGTCATTTGCTTTTGAAACACGACCTATGTTCTGTTCCACAGATTGTTTGGACAAGTTGCTGGATAAAAACAATGTTTTTTGTGAATCAAGGATGTGTAAATATAATAGAAATTACATAATTTACTAAATTGAATCACTTCTTCAAAGGAAGGGATATTGCCACCAAGTAGAGATGGCATGTACTCACGTATAACAAAACAGTGATCATACGAGATTCAACTAAGTATACAAATACATGAAACAAATTTATAATGCCGACCTACCTTAAAAACGTGCCTAAAAAATTATTTGAGCCCGACTACCTACCCTAATTTGTTTGGCTTATGTAATCGGAACCACATAATATTATATTCTTCTAGTTGGCCTTATTGTGGTAATTAACTGAATTAAGGAATCAAACTCGCTTGCAACTAACGATATCAACAGAACTGCTTGCAATCACGTACATATACAGATGTAGCTTCATAATCCCCAACACTTGCTCGCAGGCGCGAACTCGAGTGGAGAGGGTGGGAGGTGATAATATATGAACTATTCCAAGGACATTCACGGCGGGGACAATATGAACGTTGTGTCAATCTTTGCAAAACATCTTTCCCCAACCGAGGTGCGAGATAGGCTTTTCTTTTTTTAGATCTTAATATCTCAAATACCAATAAGATTTCAGTGCGTCTGACGATTTAACTGGCAGATAGCCACGTTACCTTTGTAAACTCAATCTTTGACTCTGAACCAAAACACGGACTATTGCACACCCCACCATCTATGGATGTCCCTTAAAGGGGTACTCAGGTAAGGACTTTCTACCGCGACAGACGTTCAATAATACCTTATTTGGCATTACTGTCGCATAACAACGATTGTATTACTATGTTTGTACGATAGAACCAAAAGACGGGCTATTGCATCTATAGATGTCCCTTAATGACAAATGAATGTCCCACTTGTTGGCTACAGTGGAATTCGTAGCGCATTTACTTTCCTCGTTTGATGTGTTAAATAATCCATATTGCATTAACTTGAGCGCAATTGATCTAAAGTGTTGTCATCCAGATGAGGTCGAGTTAGAGACAACGGCATTACGATACTTACCGGAAACTCGTCTGCTTATTGTCATGGTGATACAAATACTGTCAAGAACAAGTTCGCAACTTTTCTTCTTACAATTATTTGTCTGCGATAAATATTCCTTAACCAGACTCTGTTTTATATATACCTAAATCATCAGCAACAATTATCCGAAAATAGAAATATATGGCTATAGAATATATTAAAGAATCCAGTGGCGGATCCAAAAAATCCATTTAGGGATGGGGGCCCCAAATGAAGCATCTAGTAAGAGAAATTTCAAAACCAACGTAAAAAAATGAAAATTAATACGTAATAAAATTATAAAAATTTAGGGCCCCCGCGTCCCTAGATCCGCTTGTGGAATCCTTGTTTTAAAACAGATTATATTTTGGACAGATCTTTTGGACAAACAATGGGAAACTAGTTCTAGTTAATTCAATGATTGTGTATGACACTGTATATAAGCCTGATACATGCATTACATTTTTCACTCAATCGATGCGTGGAGTTGTTTTTTGGAATGGAAAAATAGAAAACACGCAATTGTTTTAAAGACGGATGCCTGGACAATAATGGTTAGTAATCGCAGGTGAGTAATTTATCATAGTTGTTAACTATTTGGTTCGGACTTTTAGGTAGTGTTGTGTTAAGGTGCTACTATAATAATTTAGAGGTCCAGAAAGAAATTAAATATAATTATATTGATATTGTAAGCAATAAGATGTAAGTAAATGTTAATTTTAATCATAAGAAATGTTCTATTAGACAGAAACATGTTACAAGTTGCATTAGAAGTACACTTACTTAACACTCGGACGTTTACATTTAACTGAATATCTTTGATTCGGTAGGGAATTATCTAGCACCGATATTGATAAACCATTATGACCTGACTGGACTGGTGAGAATAATTAAAGCAGGCAGAGAGGTGTAGATACATGTAGTTGTAGACGTCAGTAATTTGCCTCTTTAGTAGCATTATTCCACAGATAATTCCGCTGCAGCTTTCCGTTCAAAGACGTCCGTTTGCAACGATGCTGCCCTTTCCTTCCAGACGAAAAAAGGATTTGTATGTCTGCTTAGCAGACGACCAATTTGAGATGGGTCGCTTTTCTTAATGAAGGGAGATACCACGGATCAGACGGACATGACCAATACAAAGGTGTGCCAGAGTGGACCATTCTAGGAAAATGTTTCTGCACAAATAGACCTTTAATGCAATAATCGAGACATCTATAAAGCCCGCTCTACATTGTAGGACTGGGACATCCAAATTTACTTTGTGGTCAGAATTCCCGATACGAGTCCCATATTGCTGTCTTTACGGCGATCAAATTAATCTTAAAGGGAACATATCAGGATATTCTGGCACCAATATTATTACGTTTGTCATAATACGATATTACATGAAGTAACATCCAATACAAATTCACTTTATTCCGCCAAAATAGTCCGTAGTTTCTGTTTATGCGGTCGTTTGGTAACTATAAAAGCATTTGCACCAACTTGGCGCCAATTAACCGTGACACGTTCTGGTTTTATGGATGTATCATTTATATTAATATAACAAAGTATTTAAGGGTATTATTATCCAAGTGTGCCATTTATTAGAATATAATTATAGTATCCGCTTGCCTATAAAACATGTTTTGCTTACTGGTATTAAAATTATTATAATTCTTGAAACTCCCTCGAACAAAAAGCTGAAAACTATGTCAACATAATTATATTATAGAAACATATACAAAAATGAAAAAGAAATTGTGTCAAGTGCCTGTGGTCAGAGGCACTCGTCATAAAATGGTTCGTTTTTATACAATTATAATAATTAAATAACTTACCAAGCTTCGAAACAGCGGTTCACTTCTTGAACAAACTTGCATTGAAACTTGAAATACAACTACCAGTTCAGGGTACGCATGTCGTTAAGAAACACTGTACGTTAAAGCTTTGTTGACGTCATCAATAATATTCCTATCCACTGTCTTCCGAAACTGGAGGAAAATGTCGAAGTTGAGGTTCCGTTGCTCATGAATACGAATCTGCAGTAACTGTTATTTACCTCATTAAATTGTATAATATGGGATGCCGCTAATATAATAGTAGAAGCGTCCTCCCCTAAAACAATTAGCTATATGGCTGTTTAATCACGTAATTTATGTATTGTTTTATTGAAAAATAATAAGTAGGCTTACATATTAAAGGGAGTCCAGACTTTTAAGACGACTGCCACCGTACTGTACGTGCGCGTCTTATTTATTAAATTAACATTTACTTACAAATTATTACTTACAATATCAATATGTGTATATATCCTATGTGTTTCTGGACATTCAAATTGTTATACATGTAGTAGTTTACTGTGTCCTGTTGTCTATAAAAATTTAGTAGTACATGTACTAAATTAGTGTAGGCAACAGTCCAAGGACCATATTAAGCTACTACAAACGCGTTGGATATACAACTATTGATATTGTAAGCAATAAAACGAAAGTAAATATTAATTTTAGTAATACAAATTCTGTATAGCCAGAAATATGTTACGAATAGTATTAGATGCGTACGTTCCGTGGCACTCGTCTTAAAAGTTGGGACTCTCCCTTTAAAGTTAGTATCATAGTTGCAAGTGCTATATTTCGCTATTTTAATATGTATTTGTGATATATAACTGCAAATAAATAAATTGCACAAAAAATAGTTAGCATAATTAACAGCAAAAAAATAATTTGTAAATATAGAAACACAAAAATAATACATGTGTGTAACCAGGAGCCGGTTTTTAAATATGAAGTCACACATCAAGAGTTCAACTTTCCTTCTAATTCTCCATTGCGTTTCCATACGACGTTCATCTTGTATTAATCACCGCAAAGGATTATGGGATTTATTCATAGAAAGTATGAAACCATGTGATACACTTTGTTATTGTTTACTTTCTGCTTAATTGATTGGGTTGGCTGTTAAGGTCTCCCTAAATGTTCTACTAGTAAATGACCATATTTTACTGTAAAATTCTGTGTGCATATAGTTTCAAGTATATTCTTTACATTTCCAAAATTAAAAAAGTATATATACAATAGGCGGGAACTGACATTTTGTAACTATGAGACTGTAACTTTAAACGATATTATTCGCCATCTGTAGAAGTTCGAAGAGCAATACCGTCCAGTAGAGATTCTCCTTGTTTAGTAAACAAAGAAAAAAAGGTTTGTTTGTTTAACGACACCGCTAGAACACATTAATTATAAATCAGCAGTTATTGGATGTCAAACGCAGGGGTATATCGACACTTGGTCACAGAGGAAACCCGATGCCGCCACATAGGCCAGTCTTCTTCGAATAACAGCAAGACATCTTTTATACACACTTTCCCAAAGACAGGATAGCACACACCGCGGCCTTGGATGGACCAGTGGTGGGTCACTGGTTGGACCGGGAAATAAACCAATGAGTCCACTGAGGAGAATAGGTTCGTCGGCCTATCGAACCTCAGGCGGACGCGATAAGCTACGCCACTCTCCCTGCTTCGTAAACAACACAATGGAATCTTCCAAATGTAGCTTCAAAACAAACACACGTATTAGAATATTTATTAACTGAAAACATACAATAACAAATATAGCATCGCATAATATATATATATACATACATACATACATACGCACGCACGCACGCACGCACGCACACACACACGCACACACACACACACACACACACATATTATACGTTAATACTATTAACATAGACCTGTATGTATTGCAACACGGAAGACAAAAGTTCAAACACTGCTACGGTTAGTGCTATTGTCTGCAGATGCAGCACAGAGGTAACGTTTGGCGCCAAAACGGCGAGTGAATGTCTATAATCATGGAAGTGTATAACAATTTTATGTATACAAATAAATTCCATTGAAGAAACCGGATAAAGTTTCTAGGAACTTTCTTAACCATCTAAACTTCACTTTTTAGGCAACAAACTGTGTTAAATCTACCAAATGACAAACGTGAATACAACGAACTATAAATATTAAAATGTTACTAATTGCAACAACAACAAAATTCTAAATTTTTAACGATGTAGTTATTAGTAAACCAGGGTAGATTACTTTAACAAACTAATCCGAATTTAAGAACATACGGGAAATCCCAGTTGTAAAATTTACAAAAGTGCAATCAGCTGTCAGTCAGTCGCATTGGCTTAAGGTGCCTTTATCCAATGAAGGTTTAGACACCCCCGCCGTGGGTACGGTCCGTCATCAAAGGCCGGGACCCAATGCCGAGGCTGTACCCAAGGCGAGTGTGCAATCAGCTACGTACAGATCAAACTGGATAAAGGCAACTTAATAGCTCTGGTTTAACTGGTCTTCGTCTGTGAGAAAATACATATAAAAGATGACTTGATACTTATTAATTAGCAGTAGCGGGTTTCTTCTCTTAATTAACACTAACTTCCGTCCTGGACAGGTAGCAAAGGCAGCTGGACTGTGTGAACATAACACATGTGCTTGAGCCTGTATTGGATATAAGCACGTAAATAAGTTATAACTAATGCCACTGTAACATACTGCAAATAATATGTCCAAAATATGACAGTATCAGAGAAAACATCTGGCCACAGCCCAGAACAATCTTTGGGGTGCGTATATCCCATTAATGTTCAAGCACGTATGTCATGGTCACACAGTCCAGCTGTCTCGACTGCCTGTCCAGGACAGAAGTTAGTGTTAGTATAATAGAGGAAACCTGCTACACTTGATTAGTAGCAAGGGATCTTATATGCACTTTCCCACAGACAGGGCTGTACATACCACGACCTTTGTTATACCAGTTGTGGATACTGGTTTGGTGCAAATGGAAGTACTCGCTCTGTGTTGGAGACGTTACTGGGATTAAAATCCCCATATGCCATTAGCTGGATTCGAATCCAGTACCTAACAGTCTTAAGCCCGATGCATTAACCACTGCGTAACAACGATATACTGTCTCTCACAAACATATTCCGACGAACACCTTTCTGGATTGCTTGAACACTGTCACTAATCTAGTTGCTTAGAAGAACTGCTGCCAAACACCTCTGACTGGTTCTTTTTAAACCTCTAAACCGGACCCTCAGTAAACCGGAATTCCCTCTAAACCGGAACCTCAGTAAACCGGAATTCCCTCTAAACCTAACATATTTCAAAGTCCCAAACAGCCTCATGTGCTGTATTTAAACCTCAGTAAACCGAACACCCCTCTAAACCGAACATTTTACTCGGTCCCAAGTGTGTTCGGT
>JAUTCZ010128532.1:0-14044 GCA_032273805.1 Melanodrymia brightae
AATCATTAAACGACACAATCATTGTTCATTTCACCAACCGGGTCAATGAACCGGACACTAATCGTGAGGATCGCTTATGAAAAGTACGGCGCCATATCTACGGCTCAGGGGTAATTAACAAGCACAGTCGCGGACTGTGGGCCTGTATGCGGGCAATTACGCATTAACGGACACCGTTCATAGGCACGTTTTTGTCTTTCGCGGAGTGACGCGTACTGTATCTAAGAACATTTTGGACACCGTTTGGACGATACACTTACTTGCGCATGCCATTTGGTATGAAATCTGCACCTGATTTTTTTCAGCGCAGACAACATGAAGTATTAGAAGGCATTCAGGGATTAGAGGTTATTATTGATGACATTTTAAACTATAGTTGTGGTGATACCATGGCAGAATCTGTGAAGAATCACGACAGAAACTGCGCCAAACAGACATACGATACATTGGGTATGTACTAACCTCAAAAAAATAAAGCCTGAGCCACAAAAGTTTAAACATAATAAGCAATTGTGGATATGCCAAAACCGACAGATGTCAAAGTTTATGCCACACTTGTCCGAAGTGTTTGAGCCTCTAATACGATTGACAAATAAAGACAGTGTTTGGTGATGGCAACAACAACAGGAGAAAGCATGGAAAACAATAAAGACTTAGTATCCAGTGCTGGATACAATGCGATGTGATGCCATGTGATGTTAGCGAAGTGGAACTCGGCCAACATTGCTTCGAAATGGCCAACCAGATGTGTTTGCATATAGGACTTTATCACAAACCGAGCGGTTTGATCAATGCATTTTCTGACGTGATTTCGTAACTGTACATTTACACCATAAACCGCTTCAAACAATTTTCAAAAACTGATTGTTGATAACACCTAAGCTACTACAATGAATGCTCGTAAGACTTTAAAAGTGCAGCATTAATGTAGAGTACAAATAGGAATCAAAACTCTACGTTACAGACACTGTGTCGCATGCTTCATTTCCACTTCAGATATCGGAAGTGGACAGTACATCTCAGATTTTCAGTGTCCAGGATTAGAGATTGAGTGAAGAAGTAGAAAAGATCAACTTATGTGAGTGTTTGACGGTCAGCGAAGCTCGTTTACAGCAGACATGACAACTCGGCCATCAAGATAAAGCTCTGCAACCACTCACATCGATTGGTCGGTCTTGATGACCAGAAACAAGAATCAAAGTTATCAATTGACTTAAGTTTGCATTAATTTTGTATTTTCATTGAAAATCTCATTTGCATATTTACGTGTATGTGAATATCTGATGTCAGGGTTCCATTGACCTATTTGAGTTATTTTAGTTTTATTTCCTTTTTTGGTTGATATGAAGTTATATTTTAATTGCCTTATTGGAGTTCAGGTATTTTATATAATTGCCCTGTTTGGGTTCCTTTGTCTATTATATTTGGGTTGCCCTATTACCTATTTTGTCGATAACCTTAAACAAGCCATGGCTAGCTTACAAGCCTTAATATGCCAATACATAATAATTTATTACCAATAAATATATTACTGTTTTATTTGTATCCGTTATCTTTGAGAATTATTCTTGTATGGGAAAGTCCGCCATCGTAAGCCAATTCTTTCAGAATACGCATTTGTAGCAAGACTTAATAATTATCAAGTATACGGTATATAGACAACGTAATACAAAAACAATTGCCCAGCAAGATTTCAAGACGGAAATTAAACTTGCAACTCAATTTACCAGCAATGCTTATTTCCGAATTGAACAAAATGTTTGTAAGAACCTTCCTATATGTCATTTTGCCGCTAAGTGTAATTTCGCCATTAAATGTAAATGTAGCGCAATATGCAATTCTTATGCAAAATGTAAAAATCTCGGTATATGAACAAATATGCTGCTAAATGTCATACTAATAACGCTAAATGTGGTTTGTTTTTAAATTGCCGCAAAGTGTCGTATATTGACGCTAAATATTCACATGTAAAATTTAATTATACTATTATTGTACCATAGCTCATTCACTTAATGTGAACAAAAAAAATTATTATTATATTTTTTAAATTAAAAGATTAGTCACTGACATAGCCAAGTACGTATATCTGTGCAAGGCAGAGTCGAAAGGACACCAATAAAAACGCGATTCAAAAAGAGCCAAAGCAAAACATTTGTTCAGGTCAAAGGTTGGAAGTTGTAGGCCGCATAAGTTACATCCCACATCTGTTATTGTATCTATGTATATCAATATGTTTCTCGTAAGCGATGGATGTTTTCGTTTGCTTTTCGCGATGATAAAACACGTAGTACGAGTTGCAACATTGTTCCACGGCAAAATACGTGACTGAATTACATTCAACACACACAAGACCAGCAAGTCAATTAATTCTCCTTGATTTAATTTCTTCTAAATGTGCATAAAACTCATATTGCTGCTACTGCAAATTATTATAGTGGCAATGAATATTTATTAAGGTTGATTTGCTGGTAAATACGTTTCTAAGTGCTTAATAATCATTAAAAACAAATGTTCGCATTCGGATTGAATTATCCATTGGACATATTTCTGTTGAAGGAATAAATGAACTAAAATTTAACGAAGCCCATGCACGAATAAAGATGTTGGTTATTGGGTGTCAACATAATGGCAAAAAATCAAAGATATAATATAAAAACTAAAAACTAATAACTATGTTATTATATAAAATAAACTATCACGGTTAAAGATAATTGAAATTTTCAATAAAAAAAAATTTCCCGAAGAAATTTTAAAACTACATGTAGTTGCGGATGGAACCTAAATGACCACAATCCGCCAAACGTGACGCACCGTTGAATACGAGAATGACACAAAACCACCTCATCCTTCCTGTTCCGTCTATAGGGGGACTGCCACAATTCCAAGACGGGATTGACAGAATGAAGCTGGTTCCAAACACCTTGTAAGTCAGATAAATTATACTGGATAATACTATTAATAGCATTATTAAGATCAGTGTATCTATGTGATTGACACAAGGCAAATTCAAAGCAGACTTGGCATATCCAAATATGATTTACGACCAGATCCATACACAATACATTCATAATCAAGTTGAGATCTCACTAGCAAGCTATACAGCCGGAGCATAACCTTTCAGTCTCTTCCCCACTCCGTATTGCCTATAAATTTTAAAACAGTTGTGGGTCTAAATGGAGATACCTTTTCTGGCAAAAATGAATACAGACGGTTTTCGATCTTGAAAATCAAAAACCATTGTCCGTTGCCCATTGCTGAAGTTTATTCAAACAAAGTTGCAACTGACGTTCGATAGTACTCATAATTGAGGATCTTTAACAAATTTGGAAATTATGCACACCAGGTTTTAACCAACGGGTTATGCTGGGTTTTTTATTTATTTATTGAAAACAAGATTACATATAAGATGCTACCTTGTGGTACATCCATTTCTCGAGGGTGAGCATCTGAAAATGTCTGCCAAGGCATTGGCAATGTCACGTTTAGATGTGACATCATGCAGACAAATGATGAAAAGTGTTACTTAATTCTTTGCTTTTAAGTTTACGAATCCTCTTCCAGACTGTTTTATATAATAATGTTTGAGAAGACAATTTGGAAACATAAGTTTTCCTAGATTACTTATTATTCTACGAGCTTTAAATACACATTTTAAGGTTTGTTTTACCCAAGTGAATTGAAGCTACAAAACGATGATGGTATAAACTTGTTTTACGCCGAATCTCTGCCGACAGTTTGAGTTTGGTGGTGACGTAGTGACACACGCAGGCTTCGAGTTCGGTAAATACATAATGGAAAATTGATAAAGCGGTATCCACAATTCCTTCCCGATGATTCCTCCTCGCGAATAATGCTCGTAAGCCCTTATCGACGAGACATTATATTGACAATAAAATTCGCAACAAACGACACTTTAGAAACACATGGAGGCTTTGATGTGCTTTGGGTTAAGACAAAAAGTGGCGATTTATGTAATTGAAGCATCAGTGGATACTTTTCTCAATCTCATTCTTGTTACAATCTCAAAAAGAATGTCCTGTTTAAAGCGGATTAGACTCATGTACAGAGTGACGTGTTGGTGAATGATTGTAACCTAAGTATTTTTGGTATTCTCTCTCTCTCTGCCTCTCTCTCTCTCTCTCCCTCTCCCTCTCCCTCTCCCTCCCTCCCCCTCCCGGCAGCGGGTTTTCTCTGTAAGTGTAGACACAACCGTGCGTTTGAACATCCAATCACCGCTGATTAATCATAAATGTGTTCCATTGAAGTGTTAAAAAAACTGTATATACATACATACATACACACACGCGCACGCACGCACGCGCGCACGCACTCGCACACACACACAAACACACTTTGTATAGCACTTATAGTTCGATCCCAAGACCCACAGCACCTCAGTTGCTCACTCTATCAAATTATACGTGTTGTAATGTTGTTTATAATCGTGTGCCGAACAATCGGAATACTTCTAAACAATATCCATAACCTGTCTTCCAATCAGCTGCAGTTGAAAACCACGGTCGCCCAGTAGGATTAATAATCACAGACTTGATAGCTACATTTAATGAATGGGCAGCAATGAATGTATTTGGCATTATATTTGGAGGCAAATCAAGCCTTGCGTTCAATAGGGCGAGCGCTCACGGACAATTTGACTAGTACCGATCGTGTACTATCATATCACATTCATTTAATGTTAGATGAAAACATTGGTCTTTGGTTTGGAGCATTAGCACCCCAGGCCTGTTCTCGTGGATTTCTTATTACCGTAATACTTGCAGTATTTTAAACTTTTATGCTGGTTTGTGAAATTTTGTATGGCAACTCATGATGCGGGGATGTCATAATTATTATCACTTATTGCTACGTCATTCATGAAACTGTGACTCTCCTAAGGGGGAAAATGCATGTTTAGCCCGTTTTAAGGGTTTTCTACGTTTTTGTGAAGAAGTTAAACAGCCATTAACATTTTCTTATATTGTTGACGAGTAGACCAAGTACGATGCTCTTTTTTTTTAAATCCCATAAGAGGGCGAGTTATAACAATCCGAACCCAACCCACCATCCCACACCAATCAATATAAGTAGAACATTCGCGGGCTATTACAGCGATTGCTAATCGCTATCAGATGCAAAACAAACTATTGTTGAAGATGAACTACTCCAAAACATGTTGCTCGGTAATAGCAGTGAATATTAATAAAATGCGCTTGTAACTTCATAAGAGAAACAGCAATTTGTTGGTCGATACCGTTTATCTATATAACCATGCGACAGAAGTGACCTATCATGGGTCTCTTTGGCAGCGGGGTCGGCATTTGCTTCAATCTGATTGGTCCAAACAGTGGATTTTTTTGTCGATGCAAGCCGTGACAGACTTTGCATTAAAAGCATGAAGAGTTTGAAGATGTCGCGATTCTTGCTCTTGAAGAAACGTTGATGGCTTAGACAAATTGCAGTTACAGCGAGACACTTTACGCACATGATGATATAGCAACTCTATTTTGAACGCGGTGAGGACTTTACTTCACCACACTGTGATTGAGGAAATATCACGCCGTGGCAATAGGTAATGTATGGTTATACCTTTTTCTTTTAATTTATAGTGCTAAATCATATCAATGTACTACAACAAAAAAGCGCATTTACCTCAAAAAGGATCTCAAGTATGTTTAAGATTTTGCTTTATCTAATTCTAATCTAATTCTAATTATTTATTTACTCAGACCATATCCGCATATACATGGTACATAAGGTAGTATGATAATATAATATTTACAAAGTGAGCAAGTTACAAACATAATTATACAGATAACATTTAGAGAACTAAGTATAATAAATAAATAAATAAATAAATAATATAATAAATACATGTACTCATGTTCATTTCAGATATAAATAGTATATACTGCGACACAAAGGTGTGACATCAACCAGCTGTCTTGTACTAAGATTTAAAGAATTGTAGAACAAACATAAACGTTGTGCATGTTTCGATCAACTAACAGTGAGAGTAATGACATTGTAACATGTTTCAAATAGGTTATATACTTTGTGCGTAAAAACATATATACATGTATATAGTCCGAGTTTTGTATAATCGTGGAATACATTCAAATAGTCTTGACTATGAAATATATTAATATAGTATTATGTACATTACTTAGCATCTGAAATTTATTTTAAACGTAATGAAACTGTGAGTTTCAGACGAGCTTTACTGTAAGCGCATGTTCAAGTCAAATTAATCAGTCATAATGTCATCAAAACGGTCTATTAAAGTCATATCTTTGAACGAGTGAGTATGAGTAATATTGATACACAGAATTGCAGGCATGCACTATTTAAACAGTGGTGAAAATATTCTCTGACATCCATCTTAATATGTGGTTAATTTCTTAACTTGGGCGTGTTGAAATAAGCGAGCGATTGAAATGAAATAACATAACGATCATCGCTCCAAAATAAAGCAATCGTACGGCGTACAATCGGGCCCGTAGCCAAGGAGGGGGGGGGGGGCGCGAAATATTATCGCTACGAAACGTTTAACCATTTTTACATAACAATAATGATCAGTTCTTAGTGTCATTTCCAGCCCTGGAGATGATGGCAACATAGACACGGGAGAAACAAGTCCCACAAAAATGCTCAAATAATCAACAGGGAAGCAAAGGCAACATGGATATAAATTTAGTCTTTAGATATATTACAGTTTTATGAGCACAAGTTGAATGATCATACATGTGAGTGCATTCAAATGAACTGATTTACATTTAATGTATGGTTTTGGACTGTCAAGTGCCATGCGAATCGGTGCAGTAGGTTCGAACCCCACTTTTGCTCATGAGTGGTTTTTTTCTTTTCTGGTCGGTGTTTCTGCTGGTTGATTTAAGTCCCAGAGTGCCCCTGTCCACAAGCCCACTTGTCATTGAAACATTGCTGATAATACTACGTATTACATTGATGTCGAACTGAGTGCTTGATAGTACAAATCATAACTACGGTTAAATCAGAGTTGTTATTTTAACAAATACTGGTTTGGCAGAGCGGTTATTGTGTTGGACTGCCAGGTACTATGCGAATCGGTACAGTAGGTTCAAATTCCATTTGTGCATAATCTTGTCAACTAAACTATGTCTATATGAAGAATTTTGAAGTAACAGTAAATTTAGACTACTAGAGATGAGTATTATGTACATGTACTGTAGGATATGTTCATGTGTACGTACAAATACACAGTTGATTATCATATAGAATATGTTCATGTGTACAAAATTAATAAAATCGTACAGATTAGTAACATATAGAGTATCGGTACATGTTCATGTGTGCAATTTAGTTTGGACAAATCGTTGTAACATTTGTTGTACGAGTTAAGATGTTGGTCTCGTTGACAATTTGCTTTTGGAGCATGAATCAAGTAAAATCTAATTATAGCGAATTCTCATAGATATTTATTGTTAATATTAAAGCACAGGTATATATTCCGAGCTCCTATTACCCGTTTGACTTGCATAAGGAGTGAAAATTAGCAAGTTATCAATGATTGTATAATGATTAATACGGATTCCATCTTGACAAACTGATACGGATTCCATTAGTGTTTAATAAGAATTCTGTTATAGTAATTTTTAACGAATGATGTGTGTCGTTACAGTTTTCACATGTTTACATTATTTTCAGCTAATGTTGATCAATGGAAGTGGCAGTAGCATTTCCATCTATCTATTTTGTTTATCAATGCATAAGTAAATAATAGAGAATTGTTTTTAGCACATAATTATGTTCATTATTTCAATTACCTCAATATAGAATAATAATTTTATATATGCCTAAAAGTAATGATTGTCCTTTTTATATCAAAGAAAAAACACAAGTTTACGTGCCCAAGTCCGTCGATGCAATTATTTATCAATTACACATATTATTAATAAAATATGTTTACAGTTGACGAAACAATTAACCTCGTGATTGCTCTGCGAAGACTTATGATGGTTGAAGCCAAATATTTTGTAATATGCTGAAAGTGTGCAGCTTGAATTTCTTTGAACATGTAGAATAGTGTTGTTACATTCATTTGAATACTGTCACTCCTCTCAAATATATTATTGATATTTTTTCAATATAACCTTCATCCTCACCAGTAAACATGCAATCATGGTACTACTTTGTGCTTGCCAGGGGGCATCCAAGTTTTTGCTACAAAAAACGGAAATTAAAAGTACGCGCACGAGTTGTCATGGGGTGTCCGGGGGTATCCTCCCCCGGAATGTTTTGAAATTTGATGGCCTGAGGCGCGATTTCCTTGAATTTGAATAAAAGAAAACGTTTAGTTATTAGTAAACTTTAATTGTTTAATGTGTTGTATATTGACATTATCACTTTTATATATTTCAATGTTCATAAAAGCGATCAGTAATAATCATTGTTCACACTTGTCCATGCATATATTATAGTCTCTCGGAGTCAACTTCTTTTGTGATTTGCCCATCTCTACAATATCGTATCTAGTTGTACATGGTACGCCAGTACGAAATGAGGTGTGTGAGACAAATGTTTTAATTTAATACACCATATCGGGTCTATGTGCACAACAATGTTATACCTACACTATAACTTAAAGTGATCCATCAACTGTATTAACGTACATGTTTCCAGTTTTACTAATTGCATCTGCATACACAGTTCTTTACGTAAACTATTTATGCACGTTTGATATGCCATAGCAAAGCTAACTTTTGACCAGTCTAAACGTATAACTGTAGTACCGGCCTCCGAAGCGCAGTGGTTAACGCTTCCGTTTAAGACGGGTAGGTCCTGGGTTCGAATCCCATTCGTGGCATCTGGGAATGTTTATCACTGTACCGGCTCAAACCCACAGTGAGTGACCTAAAAGATTAAATTGGTAGGTGTACACAGATCTGTGTCCACAGCTGGTTTCACAAAGGCCGTGGTATGTACTGATCTGTCTGTAGGAATTGCAACTCCACAACCATCCCCACCCCTCCCCGCTGCGCTTCTGGTTTGGCCGTTAATTTGAGAAAAGGGAGCTGGGATACTATTACACATTGGTTCAATAATGTATAAGTATTATCGTTTTCTAAGACAACTTGAGTAACCTGCGTTGAGTTTGTGTATACATGGTGTAGCAGATATTACGTTGGAAGCCACTGGGTTGTAGAAACTACTAGTATATTCTTCGCCTCTAAAATAATGTTGCCTGGACTTTTTGCTCCATCTATGAAATAAAAAAAATTTCATATGAAAAGACGATATATAACACTTCCAACACTGCATATATTAGTAGGGTCCAAAACCTAACTTCCGTGACCATTCTCTGGCTAAAGTGTTTTGACGACTGATTTGACTTCTATAAACCTTCTATACAAAAATTAGCCCCCAGGTCCCTCCCAAATATCCCGGCATTTTTTGCCAGAGGGCAAAATCCAAGATGGCCGCTGGCGTCATCTTTAAAAATTATCTTTCTAACCAGAGCACCTAGAGTCATGTATAAAGACACTTTTGTGGGTAAGTTGACCATGAGGATTCTGATTCTGACATCCGTTTTACGTTGTGACATCATTTTGACCCCAAAATCCAAGATGGCCACCATTCGGTAGAGCGAAAGCGTAACTTATGAATGGGAACGCATATTATCATGAATGAAAACATTATTGCTGCTAAATGGATACACTGATGCAAATTCTGAGGGAGACAGCTCGATTTAATGTAAAATCCAAGATGGCCACCATTCGAGAGCGAAAACGTAACTTATGAATGGGAAGGGAAGATGTTATGTTTGGGGTATGCCATTTATACATTAAGTAAGGAAGGACAAAACAATGAATGTCAGAAATAAGTTTTATTTAATAGCTGTAACTTGAATAGTTATCAAAGAAAACCACTGAAAACATATACCAATAAGAAATCATTGTACCCTGAAAATGGTACTTTTTGGCCACTGTATTGTGCAGCTGCACTGTATGATAGGATTCGATGCCAACTCAGGCTTCTACGGCAAGGGTAAGAAGTCAGTGTATGACCAGGTGACGAAGAGCGCTATGGCACCATGACAGCTCTCACAGTGCGGAGAGAGCCTTGACCTTTAGGAGGAGGTGATAGAGGAGCTCTTCGAGTTCACACGGTTTGTCATCTACCGCGATCACAAGAGTAAAACCATGGCTGAGGCCCTTGCAGTGGAAGAGTATGCGGATAGCTTACGTCACCACTGCCTCCGTGCCAACTACTTGGCATACCTAGTGCGCCATCCCTCCTTGAAGCGCCACACTTCGCCACTCGGACATGGATGGGAGTTGGTGGGTGGTCGCTATCTCCCTGTCCGCCACACCCGACCTGCTCTTCCTGCGCATCTACCTACATCAAGGCCAGCTGAAGAGAGCGAGGAAGATGAGAGCGAGTATAATAATGATGAGAAGAATGAATATGATGATGTACAGAGTAAGAGTGGGGATTCATCAGATAGTGATTATTCAGAATCTAGTGAGGCTGAATGCTCCGATTCGGACTGATCTTATGTCTCAATGTCATACTTATTCACCGGTTACAATGTCAAAATAATGTGTAGCATAACACGAAAACATCATTTAATTTAAAAAAATGTATATGTTCCCATTCATAAGTTACGTTTTCGCTATACCGAATGGTGGCCATCTTGGATTTTGTGGTAATAATGATGTCACAACGTAAAACTGATGTCAGAATCAGTATCCTCATGATCAACTTACCTCAAAAAAATTCTTTATACATGACTCTAGGTGATCTGCTTAGAAAGTTGATTTTTAAAGATGACGCCAGCGGCCATCATGGATTTTGTCCTCTGCTGAAAAATGCCGGGATTTTTGGGAGGGACCGGGAGGCTAATTTGTTTATAAAAGGTTTATAGAAGTCAAATCAGTCGTCAAAACACTTTAGCCAGAGAATGTTCACGGAAGTTAGGTTTTGGACCCTACTACACTGTTAATTGTCATTCACTTAATTACAGGTATGGCGAAATACCAGACGTGCGCTCTGGAACGAACAGTCAGGTCGCTTCCACCAATCGCAATCGGCGGCCTAATATCAATCGGCGGCCTAATTGCAATCGGCGGGCCTAATCGCAATCTATTTTTAAACAAATGACATCTATCAGTTTAAACAAGCTGATTATTGCACAATTGCCTTCGACCACAGTAGCTATTTTTAGACGATGCAGGGGGTACTGCAGCAGATGCTCCTCTTGACAATCCTTGACGTCACTTGATGCGGGATCTTTGATAAAATTAAAATGTTTAGAGTGATAAGTACCGATCACTAAACTTTTTTCAGACGTTCACTCTGCGCTAACACATTTTCAATTCTTTATTAACTTTAAGCTGTAAAGCTCATAAGTATACATATATAAATAAATACATACATGTATACATACATACACACACACACACACACACAGGTTAACAGTGGTAATACATAGTGCAATAACATACAGTGGAAAGTATTACATGATGCCATTTCTTAATTGGGTTGCCTGATACAGAAAAGTTCTTAAATTACGTAACTGTTTAAAATTGTTAGAGGTAAATAGTGGTACAAATTAAAAACAGATGGTTTTTTTTTCAATTAGTATGGCTTAATATACGAGATTCTTAACTCTTTATAAAATGGACATAGTTTACTAGTATAAAATGAAATTCATCTTCAACATCGTTAGCACAAACTAAACAAAATCTATTTGCGCTCTCAATATTATTGTATAGATACAGTTTCGATAGCAAGATTATGTGATGAGAGACGGTGTCTAGAAATAGCTTTCCTAAATCGTTCTGGAATATAATATTTAGATAGATAATATTGCATACAATATGAATCAATAAAATGTTTGTAATCTTTACATTTTGGAGTTGCATTAATTTGAGCTCTAATGTCTTGTTGGGCTTAGTCTAATATTCTTTGTTTAATAATTGTTAAATAACTTGTGTCTAACTGTTGACGATTCCATATGTCACTAAATCCTGACCTATTCAATTCATGTTTAATCGGATATGCCTAATTATCATTGTTTTTATCATCTTCACCACAATCATACAAATATAAATAACAATGCAGTTATCTATATTAAAAAGGTTACATCAGTACTTTATCATATTAAATACTCTATAGGAACGTAGTGGGAGACGGCCAAGTTCGGCATACACCATAGAATTATTCGTACATCGTTTGACTCCCAGCAGTCTTTTACAAAAATTAATATGTACCCTTTCAACTGTAACACTAAGTATTGATGTCTCGGTTGACGCCAGCGATAATGATAGCTTGGACAATAACTTACCATTAACAAGCGAACAGCTACGTAAGTGGGTGGGCACACAAACAGGGTACAGAATTCAATAACAAAATTGACGACCAATCTGTTGATATCCAAGTTCAAGTTCTTTATTGCGTTAAGTTTTACAGCTTAAAGGCATAAAACAGTATTGAACATATAAATGAATATATACATGTATATACAATAGGGCAGTGCAATAGTGGAGAGTGACTTAAACATGTACAAGCACGTGTAGATCAGGAAGTCGACGCGATGAAAAATCTATTTTAAGAAGCAGCCGCAAACACTTTTGGGAAAGATAAAGTTAGTTCGTTTAACGACGCCACTGGAACACATTGATTATAAATCGACGGTTATTGGACGTCAGACGCATGGTTATATTGACATATGGTCACAGAGGAAATCCGTTTCCGCCACATTGGCTACTCTTCTTCGAATAACAGCAAGGAATATTTTAGGTACCCTATCACATAGACAGGATAACACACACCACGGTATTTGATAAACCAGTCGTGTATCCCTGGCTGGAACTGAAATAGCACATAGAATGTTTTGCGCTATAGAGGATCGATCCCACGACCTACCCCGCCACGGGCAGTCACTGTACCTCTAGATGTACCAGAACCCACTACCCATGTTAGTGTACCCGATAGTATTAATACACCCAGAAATGTATATAATAATGCTCCTATTGAATATATATGTACCATGACCAATGATGTACCAGAACCCACTACCAATGTTAGTATACCTGATAATATTGCTATACCCAGAAATGTATATAATAATGCTCCTATTGATACAAACAATCACGCATTACATGTGATAACCCACCATACAACAGACAATACACAAACTATTGATAATAATGCCATTAATAACATGAACTGCACAAGTTCAAAGTTAAAAACTATGTGGCTTGAGAAGCAAATTGGCAATTGCTGACATTATGTGCATCACAGAAAGTAAAATAGATGAAATTTACTGTAAGACACAACTAATTCCAGGTTATACATTTTACCTCAACAACAGAAAAGGTAAAAGAACACCATCCGGTGGAATTGCTATCTGTACTAAAAATGAACTGAACAAAATTGCTAAAGTCAAAGAAAAAAACAACTCACAATATATCTCCTGGTTTAGCTTCCCAGATAGAAATTACACAAATAACATAATTACTTTTGGTGTGGTATATATCCCACCAACTGGTTCCCCATATTTCACAGAAGAAACCTTTGATATCATTGAACATGAACTTTTCCAAATTGTGGAATCAGGAAAACCTCTGCACCTATTAGGTGATCTTAATGCAAGGACGAAATGTCCATTAGATTATAGGGCTACACATATTGATAATGTTGATATGGAAACCTTTTTAAATGACATAGCAAAGCTTGATAGTTTAAATATACCTAGAGACAGGGCAAGTCAGGATACGGGCAAACTCACATGGTCTTAAAATCCTAGATATAATTATGCAAATCACATATCTTAAATGGCAGATGTGGAACAGATAAACATGTAGGAGCAGTTACCAGTAAAGACTCTAGCCTGATCGATTATGCAATTGGAACGTATCATATATTCGAAATACGTGTAGTAACCGATTTTAAAGTATGCGAATTTGACCCACTTATTTCAAATAATTTTTATTCACAATTTTACAGGCTATTTTCCGTTCCAGCCAGTGAAACACGTCTGGTTTATCAAATTCCGTGTTGT
>JAUTCZ010128643.1:0-14036 GCA_032273805.1 Melanodrymia brightae
CTTGTTCATCTACATAATTGCATACATTTATTATATGACTACAAACAACAACAGAAATGTCATTATATTACGTTAAACTGCTCCGTTTACAATATACACATTGATCGCTAAAAATAGCATTTTGAAAAGTTGTTACATTTTTTAAAGTCACGCTATTATCTGGAGTGCAGCAAACCGAAACCCAATGTTATTTCTTCTCAGAGCGAGATCCATGCCTCTTGTCACGTGGTGCCTATTTTCCCACGAAAAACGTGAGCGATTCTCTTTAAATTAAAGCCCTCCAGCTTCACCAACATATGGACTGTGCATAAATGTTAATGGGTTTCACAATCCGGACAATGTTCTGAAGGGTGACGGTGCGATAAAAGGCATGTTTGGATTGTTTTTCATGTGAAAATGTGGGTCTACAATTGTTTAATCATCAATGTTTTATGTTAGAATTCGAAGCAGAAGGGACTTGAAACCAGGACTTTCCAGCGTGAAGCCCAAAGCGTTAACCACTACACAATGGAGACCGGTTACTAATGAAGATTTGTTATTATTTATATTTATGATTTATCTTCTTTCACTTCAGGTTTTCCACTTCCAGACAAACATTAACATGGGTACCAGATTCATTTTTCACAAGGTATGTAGTTCCTTCATAGTGATACAAGTTTGTAAATTATTACTTTCAGTGGTATTATTGCCACTCTATTGGGTATGGTACCTGTTCAAGTGGTTGTCTAAACTACCCAGTAAACAAAAAGTAAGGAACCAACATTTATAGTCCAAAATGAAGTAAACTTGTAATTATAAATAAAATGACTGGAGTGAATAAAAAGACTTCTTTTTCATCATGCATTGTCTTTGGTGTTGGACTGCATTTATGTACGTGTAATACAGATTTGATTTTATTAACTTTAAAAATTAATATATGTAGATTATTACTTACACTCTATTATAACTGTATTTTCAGCATGTTAAGTGGAAGAATCTCAACACTAAAGGATGAAACCGGTGCAGTAAGTACACATTATATCAAGGTTCACCAAATCCACTAGCCCATTCATTGCATTATCCCCGAAAACCTTGGACTTTTTACGAATTTCCGTATCCATCGAGAGTATTTATAGGTGGTATGGATTTAACATTGCCACCTCATCATACATGTATGTAGTGATTTCTTTGTCTTAACACTTCACAATAGCCAGACAATTAGCATTAATGTTGCTTGAAAGTTTGACCAAAAGTGTAAAATAGCAAATCTTTCACATTCTTGTCTTTCATCTGAGTTTGGTTTTCATCTGTTTCCCCTTATCTTTCAAATATTATACTGATACAATATCTTAAACAACTTACATTTTTGTTGTTTCAGATATTTATTGATAGAGATCCAAAGTTGTTTCAGCATGTACTAAATTTTTTACGAACAAAGGACATCACTTTGAGGTGAGTGATAAATGGTACCTCTATGCGAAGGATTGTTAAATCAAAACTTGGCTAAAATTGTATCATGTAAAACATTAAAACCCTACCAGAAGCATGCTTTTGAAGCATGGGTAAATTCAAAGGTGTTTTCGGTTGGAGTGCACTGCAGGTAATCCATCCTTCTTCCCCCCTTAAAAATATTCAAGAACATGTACTTTGTTTTTCTCTTTTTTGTTTTTACAATTTTTACTGTGTGCTCTGTATTTCTGACATTCATCATGAAAATAATTATTCATTTAGGCCTAATGTTATTAACAAAAAATATACTCTTCCCCCTCCTTCCTGTATCTGCCTAGAAGAACATTTATTCTATGAACAGTTATTTATTATTTTTATTTGTTAAAGTAAGTTAAAATATTTTGTTTGTATGTACATGTATCTTACATAAAGATGTTAATTTTGGTTCTTATTCCAGAAATGTGAATCTATCGGCCCTTAGACATGAAGCAGAATTTTATGGCATTACACCTTTAGGTAAGTGAAACAAAACTATGTTTGACATAGAATACAATATGACATGAGTAGATAAACATAACAAAATATAATTAACTTTTGAGTCAGACTTCTCTGTGATGGTGGTGAGGAAGAGAAGAAAATTAAATATGTACACCTATCAACATATATTTTACATAGCTATCAAAGATCTTGTTGATGAGCCATACAACCAGTGCATTGTATGCTTTAAATAATGGTTTTTTTCAATGGCCCCAAATGACATTTTAAAGTGTTATCGGTATTAAGAAGATGTTATATGTCATTAAGGTCTAAAATAATATTTCTTTCTAGATCAATTTAGAAAAAATGTCTTTGGTGTTATCAAGGTTGGTAACGGCAGGTAGCCCAGAAACATCTTACAATACATATACATGTACACTCTCGGTATTCTTGTTTCATTTACATTTGAAGTCGAACTGACATATATTTTTTGTCCTGACTCATGAGATATTTGTTGTATACATTATTAAACATGTAGATAATCTCTATGTATTATATGTATGCTGTACTTATAAACATGTTTTGGCTGCAGTGAGGCGTTTGATGTTGTGTGAAGACTTGGACTGTGCATCTTGTGGAGATGTTCTGTTTCATGGATATCTTCAACCCCCTTGTAAGTAGAACCAGTTTTATCTTCACCTATTTTCATACTACTTTTATAAACTGGCGTCTGGTCTGTTTTGTGTAATTTGTGTTGCCCATTGATGCATAGCTATGTTAGCATGGTAAGTAATAGGGATTCTCTATAACAGTACCTCAGTTAAGATGTAGACAATCAAAATGATGAAATCTTTGTCATTCTAACTCTTATCTGATGGATATTCATGAAATGTTGCTTTGAAATAATACCGGTTGTATTTTAGTACCTCCAGTGGCTGAATCTCTTACCAAACACCGATCACCATCAGTAAACAGTTTAGACAACAGTGAGCAGGCTCGTCAAAATGTACAAACAAGACCTCCAGAATCAAGGTAATAAATATAGCTGTCTTATACATGATTATAATTTCAGTACTGCTAATGCTTATTAATTAAGATTCTACCATGGCCAAACTCCTTGTGTAAATTACCACGGAATGAATATTAAGTAGTTTTTTGGAATTGGGATGGGGTATCACATTTTGAAGGGTGAAAGTAACTATAAACAATTAGAAAAGTCCAAGCATATTTTAGTTCACTCCTATGGTATATTCCTTGGTGTAATATATGGCACTACATATCTTTATATCAAAGCAACATAAACAATAGTAAACTACATAAATACAATTAACATGCATTCTAAGAGTTTTTTTTTTTATTTTGCTTAATAATGTAGATCAGCCCAAATAGATGATTTGGTTACATCACGCACTTGAAGTGACAAACATCCATTGTTGGTTTTTAGTGTATCTACTGGTATATTTTCCTGAAGTAACATCTTTTAATAGACCATATTTTGATAATTGTTTAAATAAAAGCAAGTTATGTTGACGGTATGAAATATTGTTAGTTTCACATTGCGATTGCAGGTTTTTCTGTGTAGACATTTAATTTGACTACACATTAAATTCTGTTTGGTAAGTTTACAATCATCGATGCTTTCTTTCTCAGTGTTTATTTGCATCAAAACACACACATACTTGGTTTATTGTGTCCAGGCATGTCATACGCAAATCGTCATGAAACCGCTTTGGCATGTACTCATCTTAAAAACACATTGTTATTGTCTACAACACTAAAATTAATCTTGTTTGCATCCATTTGATATTACCTTTGTCAGATGACATTCTTTTACCTCAGCTTATCTTGGCTAAAAATGCTGCATGGATCATATTCATATGTACGATAATTCGCATTTACCAGTATGTTATGGATGTGATACTGTTAAATTATGCTAACCAAACGGAATCAAGTATTTTTAAAAGTCATAGTGGAATTATAAATGTTATTACGTAGTTATTACTAGCTGTTTATGTTTTGTTATCTGCTATAGGAACAACTCTATGGATGCAAGGATGTCTTATTCCAGACAGGGCTCTTTGGACATTCGTTGTCACACCCACTCACAAACTTCTTCCTTGGATCTGCGACATTTTCGCAACTCCTTAGATTTCAACAGAATTCTGTGTACAAAGACAGACAGTGCATCCAATTCCAGCACAGGTAATATGGCTTACTATTTTGGCATTAACTGCATTACAGAGTTATATTATGTTGTGGGTTTCTTTATGTTTTAAAGAAATCTATTGCCTGTAATGACACACAATGTGAATTTGTGCCTCATTTAGACACCTGCAGCAACCCCAACCCCCATTAGTACAGTCTACCATCAAAGGCTGGAATACTGTCAAGGTGGGAAACATCTCAATCTGAGTACATTTGTTTGTTTGTAACAATGTTCAGTTCATAATAATTATTTATAAGCCACTACCTGTGTAAACCTACACACTCCTCTATACTGAGTCACGAAGTAATGCATCTATGGTACATAAACATTTTGTTCATTCTTGTGTTCAATATATTGTTTACATTATATATTATTATTACATCATTCTGTCTCTTTTTAGTTGTGTATGTTGATCCACTGAGAGTGACAATGGTGCGAGGTCATCACAACTGGATATGCGTTGCTTACCCACATTTTGTCTGCTGTTTCAGGTGTGTAGAATGTTTATTATAAAGTGATGTGTTTTTATTTTGCTAACACGCATATGTCTGAGGTTGTCATGCATATTTACTGAATTTGACATGCACAACTTTATTTCTATTAGATTAATATTTATTATGTTATATACTGTGTGTACTCATTGTTTTACAATGGGACAAGATAATGATAGTTGTACATTGTGCACACATACTTTTACAGTATGATCATTCATGGCCATGCATTATTAGTTATAAACTGGTATACATAGTTTTAACATTGTTTTGCAATGGGAGCTATTGATAGTGCATACATAGTTTACTATTGTTTTACAATGGGAAACAGCATTGTTAGTTATACATTGTGTATAAGTAGTTTACCATTGTTTTACAATGTGATAATGTACTATGTATACACAGTTTCACATTGTTTTACAGGATGAAGGACTCAATGGGCTGGCAGTTGATTTGGACAAGTCCTCACATGGAAGTGCAGGTTGAACACACTGCTATTAATGCCAAGGTTTTGAATCCAAATCAAGATAATTCATATAAAATGGTGGCTGCCTCAGAGGCAAATCTGATTAGACTGTGGTCGGTCAGTGATGATGGAGATAGCCGGGAGGTCGGTGAGTTCTAAATCATATGCAATTAGACAGGTTTCAGTTGGTATGTTTTCGCAATAACAAAGAGATGCCATATTTTGCTGTGTCTTTTGTAGATCTCAATACCTCTTGTTGTAACACAAATTTCTCTAAAGAATTCCACTATTTCATCAAGCATTACCATGAAGGTTTTTGTTGTAACACAACAATTCCACCAAGTGCTGGTGAAACATGTTGAATATTGAGGGAGCAAGAATGGGAAAAGGCACCATCATTAATGGATCATGGTGCCGTTCACAAAATGTCAACTTGGCAAAAACACATTCCTCCTCACCCCCAACTGCTCCCCAAGTAATACCATTAAGAAGTTCTTGTAACAAAAACTTCAAGAAATAAACACTAAAGTTCTTGTTGCAACACAAGCAATTCACCGTAAAGGAACGAGTTTGTGATAAAACAACATGGCAATGTATGAGATGGCATATTGTCAGTGTTCCACATCTGCTTGTTCAACAGTTTTCACAGTACTATGATCCAAATCATAAACAATCATTAAATTTAAATGCCAAATTGTTTCTTTGACTATATTTAAACCATGTATGCTACAGTTATTGGATGGTACAACATTACACCTAAGACTGCAGAATATGTTTTTGATTTTGAACACATATTTTGATTAATAATGAAAAGATGAATTAATATCAGTTTGTGCTTTTTGATACCTATTAATATTGGTGAAAGAAATTTTAGGCAATCTATTGATTTGTTTACAGGAGTTTTCAATCTAAATGTGTCCGTCGATTCGTTGTTTTTTATTGGGAGTCAACTTGTAGCACTGAGTCAGACTGGCAAAGTGGGTGTTTGGCACTCCATGACACAGCATTGGCAGGTACGTGTAAACTAATTATATCACCAACCTGCTAGTTCATGATAATATAGCTTGCTTTCAGTTTGTTTCTTTCCATTCTAGGATATTGTTGTGGATTCAAGCTTAGCAAAAATATAGATACTTCCCTGCATTCTACTTATATGTACATGTATGTATCCAGTAATCAGTTCCACCCAGTGATACATGACTGGTTTATCAAATTCCATGATGTGTGCTATCCTGTCTATGAAATAGTGCACATAAAAGTGGATTTCCTCTGAGACCATTATGTCAATATAACCATGCGTCTAACATACAATAACCACTGACTTATAATCAATGTTTTCCAATGGCGTCGTTAAACAAACAAACTTTATCTTTTTAATGTTTAAAACTCGTTTTTAGAGCATTGCCAATGTTGATCACAATATTTGTTATCTTTGTGTGTTCAGATTCAGGATGTCGTTCCCATCACAAGCTATGACACTTCAGGCTCATTTTTGCTGCTGGGCTGTAACAATGGTTCTATTTATTATATTGGTGAGTATTTCAAACATGAAATAATTTATTCATGTTGAGCCATGTAATATTGTTACGCATGTGATGTTAAATTTACATTTTTGGTTTGTGTTAAATTACTTACTATTTTAAAATAGTTGATGTTTTATCATTTATTTTATATAATTTTATGTAGTTATAATACATAATTGTCCTGAACTTATTTTCATTTGATAAGTTTAATACCGGTACTAGTTATTTCTAACACCACCTCCCTATAACTCAATATACTGTACTTGTTTCATCCACTACAACCTCTATAACTGCTGATCATAAATAGTAAGATTTTCTTTGCTAGATATGCAGAAGTTTCCTCTAAGGATGAAAGATAACGATCTGTTGGTCACAGAACTGTACAAGGATCCATCCAACGATATGGTCACAGCACTTAGTGTCTACCTCACGCCCAAAACAAGTAAGTATTTCACAATTTGACAAACTGTCAGACAGATGCATGAAATGATTCATTTTTGTGAAAGCAGACTTCGAATACAAAATTATTGTGGAATATTATTCTTATACACTCTGACTTGACTTTAGTGATGAACACTGGCACCAAAGAGACCAACCAAGAAGCCTAGGACAGAACCAGCATTGTTCACATAAACAGAGGCTCCAATGGCTGGTCCACCGAACATGGGCCAATATTTGTGTAAATCATGACAGAAGGGTGTGTCACATGTTTTAATCACAACATTTCATCTGCGATCAATAAGCCTATGTTTGATTGTACAATTACATATTATTTTGTAGGTTTAAGTGGTAACTGGATTGAGATTGCATATGGTACAAGTTCTGGTACTGTTCGAGTTATTGTACAGCATCCTGAAACTGTGGGACATGGGCCGCAACTCTTTCAGACCTTTACTGTTCACCGCAGTCCAGTGAACAAAGTCATGTTGTCAGAGAAACATCTCGTCTCAGGTAACTTTTCTTATGTCTATCTTTCATAGCCAAATATATAATATAAGTTGTGCAAAAATATTCCTGCATTTGGTGGAGGATACTTGATTCTAATCAGAAGCATCACAGCTCATCACAAAATCCAGTGCAGTTTTAGCCATTATGTTACCTCAATGAGTCACCATTGCGAAGCGTTTGTCAACACTAATGATTATCACACCAAATACTATTGTTAAATTACTTAGTACCTTACCCTCTTCAGGAATGGTAGTTGGTGTATATACTTAATTATATTAATATTTTCATACCGATTTAGTGTTTATCATACGTTATAAATTATATTACTAATCATGATATATTCTCACAAAATACTTACTTGACTTATGTTTTACAGGTAATGCACAACCATTTCCTACTGGAATATTAATGTCAGCTGTAAAATGTTCTATACTGATATCAAATATGGGTAATGTCGAAACATTAACAACTTAGTAATCACAGAATCTGACCGCTCATTACAGAATCTACCTACTCTATATGTTAATATTGTTGTCAGTTGTTACTAGATTTCAATAAAGTATGTACAAGTTCTGTGAAATGCTTCGTTGCAGCTTGTTCCGAGTACAATCATGTTCGAACATGGAGTGTAACCCGGTTTCGAGGCATGATCTCAACACAACCAGGTTCCACACCTCTAGCATCCTTCAAGATAGTTTCTCTCGAAGATCTCGATCCTATTGTGAGCTATTCTGCAGGCAATGATTTTGGTAAGTGGCGTTTACACGGAATGGACAAAAAATACATGAATTGTGTCCAACAATATAATATAAATTTTGTCACACTTTTCTCATTTTAATTTATAGACTATGAAGTAGATCAATAAAATCCTAAATATAGGTTTAGTTTTTGGATTTGTAAATAGGACTTCATTGTCACTTGCCTTCTTGACACCTTGAATGGTTCTCTTGCTATGGAAACTAGGATAAGAAACCACTTACAGTGTTGATTTTAATATGTGGTTGCTAAAAAGCTGAAGGGTTTACCAATAATAGTTGTGATGATAATGAAGAAAACAATTTACAAATATTTTACTGTTGCATGCATGTTTATTTTTGTTTCCATGCAGGACCGTATGGTGAGCGAGATGACCAGCAACTGTTTGTACAGAAAGTAGTACCCGAGACAGATCAGCTGTTTGTCCGTCTGTCTTCCACTGGGCAAAGGTACATTATTACATATTGAGTGTTTCAAGGTTTATTTACTAAACAGTCATGGAGATAATGAGAATACATGAAAAAGAATATCAATTATCAGGGGCCCCGAAACAGGGCTGGAGGGCACAGAGGCCATGCCCCATTTGGACCCAAATATGGTTATTTACCATATAAGTTTTTAATTTTCACTCGTGAGGTCTGTCCACCGTCACTGCTTGCCTTTCCCACACTTTCTACCGTCTGCGACACTTGATTATGGCTAGTCAAAATTATCAATTTTGTATCTAGTGTATTTGTGTGTTACAGAGTGTGTGTAATAAAGTCTGTGGATGCGAGTACTATAAGCGCTTTCTGCGTCCATGAGTGCGAGGGATCAAACAGAATGGGATCAAGACCTCGCAGATTCCTCTTCACTGGTCACTCTAACGGCAGTATTCAGGTTAGTTCAACTTCTCACTGTTTTATACCTTACTCAACGGTTAGTGAAAGAAAGTTATTTGAAATTATAATGTAACGAAATGTTACTCATTGCAACAGCATCATCCTGTGGAACGTGGGGTCAAAGGGTTGATACTGGTCTGTTGACTCATTGGATTATTTCATGTTTCAACTAGTGATCCACAACTGGTATATAAAAAAAGGCTATGGTGTGTGCTATCTTGTCTGTGGAAGTGACCATGAAAGATTCCTTGCTGTTAATTGGTAAGAGTAACCTATGTGGCAGCAGGTTTTTTCAGAGACCATGTATCGACATAACTGTGAATAGCAAATGATTACTTAATCAATGTGCTCCAGCAATTTTGTTAAACAAACCAACACGGCATTCATAATGGAAAGTCTATAGCATAAAAAGACGAACTGCCAGTGAGGTGCTAAGCAGAAAGTGATCATTTGAAATATTCCTATCCTGCTGTGTGATCAGCTCATATAACAGTTATATACCAGCCAAGCGGTTATAATTTACAAACGATCATAACGACACAACTATCACAAGTATAAACATTTATATATTTTTTTACTTTTGTCAACTCATGCCAATAAATTTGATATCATATGACATGGAGAATTTACTTTCTTGACATACAAGTTTACATACAAAACAAAATATCAGTTACTTTATACCATCTTGGTAACCAATGAATGAACCTTGGTACATATATCTCTTCTTACTTTTAGATGTGGGACCTGACTACAGCATTGGATATCATGAACAAATCTGAACAGACTAGTCCGAAAGGTAAATTGAATGTTATTCTACCTGCATGTCTTGACTTGCACGATTGATCATACAATGTCATTTTAATGTTTGTGTATTATATTACGACCACTCTTTTTGCAGATTACTCAGTAATTTATATGACCGAGTCATCCAAATACAATAATTGTGTATTTAACTATCCCTTATGTTAATGCCATTTTCCAACTCCGGTTCTGATTGAGAATCTGTCTACTCTTTCAAATGTTGTAAATGTTCGAACTGTGCTTTTTTTTTGGTTAAAAAGTATTCAAATATATTAACAAGACAGTTGTTTAATTTCAATGTAACTGAAGTCCATCTTCGGTAATTGTTACATACAAAAACCAGACATGGGCCAAAGTTACATAATGTTCTCTTCATTTGAAAGCACGGTCTTCTCTGTGTCGAGTTTATTTGACTTTCACCATGAACGTGTTAAGTTTAGTAATAGCATTATGTACATTAAATATATTAAAAAAGACTTTGTAAACCACTGTTCGATGTTATGAAGAATGTTTTATAATATACACAAAAACTATTTGTTAAACTAAAAGCAAACTGAAGAGGATATTGGTGTGAAAATATTTTCGTTTTCCCCAATTTAATTATTAATTTGATTGGCCCCCAGATTTGGAACTAGGAGGTCCCACTCCAAAAGAACTGATCAAACTGCTGGACCAGTGTGATCTGAGCTCATCGCGTTGCTCCACACCTTGTATAAGTCCTTCTCCGTCTCTGCTGGCAGGACCAGGCTTCCTGGGTGCGAGGTTTCGCTCAACACTTCCTTTCGCATCTACTCATAACATTAACAGAGTAGTGAATCGCGAGGGCTCAGTCAGCAGTGGAGAAACTGGGGATCAGGTGACGAGATTTATACATTGTATTTATATCAAAGCATAGAATTACAATTGTACTGATTATTATTACACCTTTCCAATTGTCCTTAGTTTCCTTTATGGATAGGTGAGTCATATTTTTCAACATCTTATCAGAGAGATCTTGTAAATAATATTATATTGTGGTTTGAAAAATAGGTTCTATTAAATTGACATGGGCTGACATTGATTATGTTTGACATTATATGATGTCCTATTTTTGTTAACCATGTAACACACATCTTCTTGATGGGGGTTGGTGGGGCATTAATTCATAGATATTTAGCTTGACTGTCAGATAGTCTGATGACGAGGTTATTTGTATTTTGTGATCTAACACTTGTTGTGTTTGTACAGGATGATTCTGCCCAGCATTGTGAAGGTGCCTGTGCTGAGATGGACAACAACTTGGGTGCCAGTCAGGAGGAAAGACCAAAAGACGAAAATGGAAAAAGTAGTTATTGGGTCTAAAAACTACAGTAGTATTATTATATGTAATAATATATTTTAAAGTTGTTAGAAATGTTCACTGATGAGGTATTATAGCATCATTATGTTGAAAGGTGATTTTATAAACCTGCTAAGAGTTCTTCACACATGAATTTTATCACAGTTATTTATTAAACATGTGCAGTAGTTTTGGACACATTTCATTTTTTGTAGCCACATGTTCAAAGTAAATATAAGACAATGAATGCAAAGCTCATGGGTGCATGAACACATTAATGTAATGCAGTCATGAGAGGTGAATGTGTGGCTAGAAGTTCCTGCAATTACCAGTAATTCTGTAACTTGCAGTAAGTCAATAACTGCAGTCTGGCATCTGTTTAGTAAGTTCATGCTTGAAGATTATGGAACCAATTCTTGATTCAAGAGGATTTTGTCAAAGAGTTTATTTATTGGGTAAGAAACTGCAGACTATCATCCCATTGAATATCTTTTTTGGCATCTCTTTAGCTCTGAGTAGACATACTGGTTCAAGTATAGGGCAGCAAAGTCACAACAAGATATACATAACATAATTTATTACCCCAGTGAACACTGTAACTAGGGAAAATAAGTATCAAAATTTCTCACTGAGACATTCTCAAACATTGGTATAACTAGTCATTTCATTGGGTTGTTAAAACCATTCCATCCACGGAAAGGGACGCTACTAAAATATGATGTCATAAATTGTGAACATGACATCATTCATATCGAGAAGGACTACCTTTCAACCTCTTAGGACTTAACCAATAATACAGGGTAGATCGTTTAATATCCTCTATATCAGATTTTATTCTGACAAAATTGGTTAAAGTGCTTATTCACAAGGTGAAACAATAACCATATCAAAATAGGTTTGATTATGAATACTTTGTGTTTCTATATTTCTCTTGTTATAATATTTCATTGTGTTGCCATGGAACCCCATTTATATATTGTCCGGCAAGATAGTAAAAAATAAATATATGTACCATGATTTGAATATTTTTGTTCACTATATTATATTAATTCATAAGCAATGTAGACACAAATTTGTACTTGATCTAGGGAAACATCTGAAACTCTACAGAAAACTCGTACAATGTCAATTATTATTGTAGACAAATGTATACATGCAGTAACTGAGTTTCCTGGTACTGTATATGACACATACATCACATAGTACTCAACTCCCAACCCTAAGCACATTTAAGTGCTCCGAAATGAAAACAACACTTATCTTGTGTGCACCATTGCTTTCTGGCAGAAGCAGTCATTATCCAATCTAAAAATGTCTAACGCAAATTTATAGTTTGTTTATATACCAGCCATTTTACCAGTCGCGAATATACAGGTCTTATCATTTAAAATGTGCACGACAGTGTTGGGTTCAAGGAGTCTTCCCCGATATATTGTTTCTGGTTAAAGGGCCTGAAATGAATTTTCTATGCATAATAGTGTGGTTTTTAAACAAAAACTTTTTTTTTGCTAGATTTATAGCTCACCTAAATAGCATTTGCAATCACTCCCCTTAAAACACAAATTCTGATTGAAACTGTTATAATTATTATACCTTTAGAATTTTATCTCTGTCCAGCAGCTTAAATTAAAGTTTATCTCATTATTATACATGTATGTATGTATGTAAATATAACACTTGTTAAAAATCTGCCTGTTTTATTGTGGTACCAATCCAGTAGTACAATTGAGAATAAGGCACGGTGATTGGCATTTAGTTCTGCTGACACTGTTTTTTAGACTCATTTTGTGTTAGCAGTTTTCGTCATAGATGCTTTCAGAGTATGATGTGCTCATTTTACTGGAGAAACCTGTGGAAGAGCAGAATATGTTATGAGTAATTGTTGCAGCTCTAAAAAGCCATGCAATGATCAATAAAGTCAGATTGTCTTTGAATGTACACCAGCATAGTTTTACAATACATGTATATGCCCCATAAAGCACAACGCACCACTTTCCATAGTCGCACATCTTTCCAAATGTAGATTATATGATATTTTGAAAAGAGACCTTTTCCTTTGTTCTTATGTTTTACATGTGTATGTTATAATTATGTGATACACATTCTCAACTTGATTTTCAAGTTTCAAGACTCTGCCACATCCTGTATATAAGCCTCAACGTTGCTCAATCGTCTTTTAGAGTTGCTGTTCTCGTCTATCACCTTCAGAATATCACGCTTTGTCTTGCGGTGGTTACTGTCCTCTTGAACCAGTTCACTGGAACAAGAACAAACCATATGTAATACAGACAATAGAAATGCAGTATTATTCAGTCTAATTGGCATAATTGTAAAAAAAATTGTGGCCTTTATGGAAACTGAGGCAGAAACAGTTTGAAAATGTTTAGTTGTTAAATTTATATGTATTTATATGTATGTACATGTAGGAAAGGCGGATGTGTTTGCAAAGCCTCTGCTTCAAGTTACATCTAGTTTTATTTAGTTTTGTGCTGTGTAATTATATGAATTAATTAATTATACCGGTATATAATAACCAAAATGAACTTGCCTGAAATCTATTTCGCCATCCCCATCCTTATCCAAGCGGTCCAGTAAAATTTCTACCTGCTCCTTCGGTATTTCAATGTTGAGTTTCTGTATACACAAAACTTTGTCTTAAAATGGTTGCTAGCCTTCAAATGTTATCTCTTATCGGGCCCGTAGCCAAGGGGGGGGGGGGGGGGGATGCGGGGGGGCCAGGG
>JAUTCZ010128754.1:0-14026 GCA_032273805.1 Melanodrymia brightae
GCAGCCTCTGTTACACCAATAGTATTGAAGACGAGTTTCACTTTATTTTGCAATGTCCATTCTATTCTGACCTACGTTCTAAATATATCAAACAGTATTACTGGAAAAAAACATCTGCATTTAAATTGATAATACTTTTAAGTCTTCAAAATGTCACTCAACTGCGCAATCTTGGACGATATCTGATCCAAGCTACTAATCGTAGAGAACTTGCTAATTAAAAATTAATTTTAAGCTATGTCCATCCTTAAATTGTTCTTTAACTTTTCTAAATGTTTCTAACTTTTATTTCTTATCAAAATTCATTAACAATATATAGTATACCACATTCATGTTACATGTGAATTTTTATGTTTCTATGTTTGTCGCTGTTTTTTTTCTCAATTATATGTGAATATATTATGTAAACATTATGTTGTGCCTATAGGCAATTGCTTTGGCAAATAAATTGAATTGAATCTTTGCATTAATCAGAGTTAAAAGCTAATTAAGACAAAGTCAAGATGGCATGTAGCCATGAACCGTAGTCAAATCATCAAATTTAAACAACAAAGTAATTTATTTTAATATAGCCAAAGGCGTATCTTTGCATTAATCAGAGTTAAAAGATAATTAAGGCAAAGTCAAGATGGCATCTAGCTATGAATCGACGTCAAATCATCAAATCTAAACAACAAAGCAAATGAATTTAACATAGACAAAGACTTATCTTTGCAAAAATCAAACCAGAGTCAAAAGGAAATTAAAATATAGGGAAGGTGGCATCCAGCCATGAACCGCAGTCAAATCAGAGATGACATCGTGTCATTGTTGATCAGTGGTTTATAGTCGAAAATCTCTTTTTTGACACTCCCGAATGGGAATATGGTTTAATCCTTTTGAAGGTAAATGTATAATAAACTTAACTAGTAAATGACCATAATTATTTTACTGCTTATAGTATATATGTTCTTTACATTTCCAAAGTAAAAAAGTATTCATAAAATAGGCGGGAACCGCCATTTTGTAATTATGAGACTGTAACTTTAAATCTTACTAAAAATAGTATGCAAATATCAAACTCGCGTGTATGTCATGTAAATTCCATTAAGCTGGTTTGTGAAGTGTATGCCACACACCATCAGTGTGAGACAACACAACCATAAAGTGGTCTCATGGACTGTGTGTTGTACACACGCCCACCACTCACTTTAAATCAATATATATATAGAGCAAATAGTATAGGCACTATATTATATGTATGTATATAATCGATATATTAAGCAAACTTTATACATACCATAACATATAATTATATAATATATAGAAATCTGATGTTTAATAATCAATGTATTCCAGTGGCATCGTTTATCTTGTTTAGTTATTGTCATTAATTTGTTTTTATAATTTTACTACTGCCATTACTATCGTTATTATTTGCTCCTGTTAACAATCTCCTACCAGTGTACACACATTTTGCTAATAATAAATTTTTTTGCCGTCATGCCGTAACTGGCCTGAGCGTAAGAAATTCTATTTTTGTTTCTTCTTGACACCAAACGTTTCCGCTCTGTTGAATCTGCAGACAATAGCGTGACTGTAGAAGTATTTGAACCATGGGGGTCATATGCTCTCGTGTGAGTGTATTAATACAGTTTCAAAGCTAATGAATTTTGATATAATTCACTTTATGGTTACGTGATCATGCTGTTCGCGCCGAAATTGTGAGTGATTCTCTTTAAAGAGCAGGACGTAGTCCAGAGGTAGAATGTCCGCCTGTGGCGGGATGGGTCGAGAAATCGACCCTCCACAGCGCAACACATTTTTATGGGCTATTTTCCGTTCCAGCCAGAGGTACACGACCTGGTTTATCAAATTCCGTGGTGTGTGCTATCCTGTCTATGGGAAAGTGCACATAAAAGACCCCTTGCTGTCATTCGTGGAAGAGTAGCCTATGTGGCGGCAGCGGGTTTCCTCTATGACCATGTGTCAATATAACCATGAGCCTGACGTCCAATAACCGCTGATTTATAATCGGTGTGTTTCTAGTGGCGTCGTTAAATAAAACAAACTTTACTTCTACAACTCGACTACTTCAGCAGCTTATTGCACGCTTGCATGCATTATACAAATATAACAAATATAACATACATCGGACCATCTCGCAGGATGTTTATGACCGTATGAAATTATATTGCTATTATTGTTCATTATTATCTTCTGGTTATTAATTATTTAAAATAATGTTGAATAAAATAAGTTTTTATAATGTAAAAATAGATACAAACGTTTTTTAATTGTTGTTGCTTTTTTTTTACACTCCGATAGGCCGCTACATATGTCACCGTGTATTTATCCTGCGACAGATGTGCCATACTGCTGACATATATTAAATAAACCGTATAATTACGAGCGTGATAATGAGAAACGCGTGGTTACAATTAAAATGAACGTAGCCTAGCCACACGTAGCTATAGTTCGACGTGACAAGCAGCGTGTACTAATTTCTCATATAAAACTAGTGAACTAATTACATCTGACTCGGTGAGTATTTTCAATATAGTTAACCTTTCTAGATATGTAACAGTTTGGAATTTAAGGGCCGAGACTGACCCAACACCCATTCCTAGTAAAACGAATACGTAAAGTTTGTTTATTTGAAAATTTTGGTTTTGATTCATTACTATGTGAGGCTCCCTAATACGAAACCATAAGCCCATCATACTAATTTAAAACCTGTTCACGACAGCTGCTATCTATTAGAACCAGAACAGAACAGAACAGAACAGAATACTAGTATATTCACACTCAGGTCGTTACACAACGGAAACATTAATGGAGAAAAACACAAAGCCTTTTACAAATTACTGCATCGATTTGCCTGACACTTGACAGTCCAACACAGTAACCGCTCGGCCAGACCAATCGTTCTTAAATAAGAACGCTAGTTTAGTCGTCGTTATCATGTGTACTGTCAAGCATTCGGTTGGAAGTCAGCGCCAAAAAAAAATCCAGTCGGAAATAAGGGCCTGTGGTGTATAGAATGTCCCGCTCACGTTATATTAGCGATAATTTGTAATCGCTTGTGATCTGTGCCGTGTCTAATTATGGTACTTTTGTCATTTTCACACCCAAAGGCGATACTGTTATATAGCTCAGGATTGGTTTTGGTACCCCATGTTCAGTTGACCAAAGAGCGGGGAGTAGCTACATCAGTTAGTGGAAGTGCATAGATCTTAGGTTTTAGGATTGATCCCAGTACAGTAGTTTCGTTAGACTTTTCCTGTTCCAACCAATACTTAACGCCTGATAATGTTACATGTCGTGGTATGTGATGTTCGGTATCAGGGTAATACAAAAAGGAAGTCTGTATAACATTAATATTATGTTGAGTATGTTTGACTTTCTTACTTACATTTCACGTTCGTATTTGTTATAGAACAGATGTAAAATTACAGTAATTCGCAAATTTGTTAAATATAAAAATATATAATTTACAGATGTCTGACGGAGTGAAGCACAAGCTAGGGTTTACAGAGAATTTCATGCTGAGTGGCGTGGCAGCAGCAGTTTCAAAGACAGCAGCTGCTCCAATTGAACGCGTCAAACTTTTAGTCCAGAATCAGGATGAGATGATGAAGGCTGGTCGCCTCTCTAACGCTTACAAGGGAGTCGTGGACTGCACCTTCCGCACATATAAGGCCGAGGGAATCCTGCCATTTTGGAGAGGAAACCTGGCTAATTGTATACGTTACTTCCCAACACAAGCTCTGAACTTTGCATTTAAAGATGAAATCAAACGCATGTTTAAAGCCAGCAGTAAAGATTCTCATGCTATGAAATTGTCTAAGAACATTGCTTCTGGAGGTTTGGCTGGAGGGTTGTCACTTCCTTTTGTGTATTCTCTAGACTACGCCCGAACACGCATGGCCAACGATGCTAAAGCTGCTGGCAACGCAGGGAGGGAGTTTAATGGCCTTATTGATGTCTACCGTAAAACTCTCAAGTCAGATGGCATCTTTGGACTGTACAGAGGATTTGTAATCTCTTGCGTTGCCATGGTTCTATACAGAGGCTGGTACTTCGGCTTCTACGATACTCTTAAACCAATTATGCTGGGAGAAAATGCTAGTATTATTCTTTCATTCATGCTTGGCTACACAATCACAATTTCTGCTGGTCTCATCTTTTACCCTCTTGATACAATTCGTCGTCGCATGATGATGACATCTGGGCAGGCTGTCAAATACAGAGGATCTATTGACTGTGCTATCCAGATTGTGAAAAACGAGGGGTCCATGTCGTTGATGAAGGGAGCCGGTGCAAACATCGTTAGAGGAGTTGCGGGTGCAGGCGTCTTAGTAGGTTTTGACAAACTCCAAGAGTTATACATTAACGTCAGGCTTGCAGTTTAAATAGGAAAACTAGGCAAATATGGTACACAGTACGCGATTTAAAGACAATAAAAATCTTATTAGTACAATGGTTCTGTTGACGACAAGACATACATTTAGAATTTTATAAAATATGTTTATGATTATTATTATTATAAATATATTGTATAAAATTGTTTAGTACGAGTGGTAGATCAAACATATTTATTTCTTGATAATATGATTATGAGATCTGTACGGTTTAAGGATTATTTATACAAGTATGTGGAACAGTCAGTGGTGCTAATGAAATGTGCAACAGTCGTGATCTAGTTTGATGACATATAGTTTTAATAAAATATTATTTTGTAATATACAAATTGTTATGTTAGTTTAGACATTAAATAATCAAAATCATATAATACTATGGAACCATGAAAATAATTTGGACTTTGTAATTGTTGCCCGATAAAATTCCTGTTTTAGTGTCATGCAGATTTTAAATTACATATTGATTGATGTAAATGTTCCCACATCCACACTGTCAAATCAACAACCATTTATTTCACTCCATTTCGTACCAAAATCTGGTTCATGTTACTATGTTTAAGACATGACGATTAAGAGGTTGTGATCATGAAAAGTGTGGCAGAAAGTCGATATTTAAAATTTAAATGAAGTGTCAACAACCTGAATGTTCTTCTGTTTACAGACAATCACTCTCCAAAACAAACGTCATTAGTGATGATGAAGAAAAGCTAGTTGTACGAAACTAAACGTTAGGCCAACAGAAGAGAAAACACTCCTTGTTTATCTATATAATTGCATACTATTATTATGTCATAGATAAACACTGAGAGGCAGTGTGTTATGTCAAATAATACACGACAGGCAAAGTCTGGTGTGTATTATGTGACATTACAACATTGCCGCGAGGTGTTTATATCAAACATAAAAAATACATGCCCTTGACAAGATTTTGCTTTCGATACTAGCTCGATTCTTGTTGCAGCTTATAATACTAACATGCTTGTATCTACAATTCCTAGATCCAAATGAAACATTTATGCAAGAATACACTATAATTTGGATTGTACTTACATTCTTAACATTTTCTGAAAAATAAAACGCCATCTTATTCTTCCATCTGGAAGACTGGTAAAATTTGAAATACATGTATTCTATATATATGGATTGACGATAGGGTCTGATTTATTGAGACTACCACGGGTGTGTATAAAAACCAGATTTTTGTTACAAAATACTACACAAACAGCCGTCTGGGGGCTAAGCAGTCAGGTTCTAGGCTAGTCGGAGCTCGCACAACTAAATCTCCTATAGATATCCGACATTTCACTTTTCGGCCGAACCGTTCAAAAGTTTGTGCCCAAATCCCCCTCTGAAATTTATGGCGCTCTCATTTCCATTTGGCTTAAATCCCCCAATTTCTCTGGCCGAGAAATAATATTATTGCAAATTCTGGCTTTACCACCTTTAACTCGTCCATTTCGGGCCCTGGACTGGGCTCCGGTACTCCTTCAGTGCTGGCAGTCATGAGCGAGATTCCCCCCTTCTCCCCCTCAACCTCTTTTCCTGTCATGGACGCAAGGGCTGGACTTGACCAGAACTCATGTCCACGACATGCGTCTGCTATAACAGCTTGCTCTGAATGTAGACGTTAAACATCCTGACCTAACCTGACCTACAAATGTACTGAAAAAAGGGTGCACCGAAGGAAAAACAGGTGAAAGAATATTATAATTTCCAAACCATATTTGGTTTTAATTCTATATAAATTTTGTGATACTTTTACTCTTGTTTTAATCCATTTTCCCAGTCTTTGAAATGTGTGAAAATTTAGATAAAGCATAAATGAGACAAAAATTAATGCTCTCTCGAACAACCTTGTAATTATGTAAAGAAATTACAACAAATAAAGAGAAAAAAATAAATATTTAATAAACATCGCTATGTCTCATCATCACTATCCGAGTAGTTGCATACTAGTGAGGTAAAGGCATTATTCGTGTCTGTAAGCTTGGTAGAATTGTTTGTTTGTGAACAACTGCTGGTATCACTACTAACGTTATTACAGACATCTTTGTACGTATCTGAACATACAACTGTTCTATTTTCTCCAACTCTAGCATCTTCTTTGGTACCAGCAACATTTAGTACTTCCACCAAATTATCAGAGCTTTGTGATGAATCACATTTGTTAGTTTTGGGTGTTTCCTTTTTCCTGATTCCTAAACACTTTTTTTGAGGAGTTGTTCGTTTCAGACAAATATCAAAAGGGTTCGCTTTACTGATGTTGTATGCTAGCTCCAAGACTTTGGAAGTGACCCGTACGTCTTTCTCCAGAGTATCTTGTGAGTGTTTCTTGATTGTCTCGAATAGAGGCCTTTTCTCAATAGCTTTTCTTCTCATCTTCTGTTTTTCTTCAAATGCTAAAGAGAGAAAAAAACAAACAGTAGAAAAAGAATATAAATAAAAGTAGTTAACTTGGAACAACATACATCTATTTGTAAATTATGGGAAGGAAAATGTAATTTTTTGCTCGTCCTGATCTATAACAAGTAATGGACAAATGTTTTATGATTTCATATGGTGATTGTTGTTGCTTCAATCTAATTAATGCCCATTTTCAGATTTATTATCTGGAGCAACTTAACATTAATTTATTTATCTGATATTTGCGTTTTTGCACGAAGTTAGGCTTGTAATAAAGTGATAAAAGAATATAATACTACAAAATAATATAAAACTTAAATTATACATCTAACAGTGAACTGCAAATTCATTGATATTTATTATAAACCAGAACATTGCAATTTAAATAGTAGTGTGACCATGTTTATACTTCCACTTTGACTAAATGTGATAATGAATACCTTTGACTACATTTGATACAATTGGAAAAGTAAAAAAATCATATCGTATTTGAAAACATAAAAATGGCTTACATTCAGTGACAGAATACTTCATAAGACCAGCAATTCGCTTGTCCTCCTCGGTTTCGCTGACCAATGCCATGTCCAATGAGGATTTCAACAACAAAGCCTTATCTGTATCCTCCAGAGCTTTCAGCGATCTTTTCTCCTCCTGTAAAATGTTACTCTGCAGTTAGCAATAATATCTACCACTAATACCAAACTGATGCCTCCATTCAACAATTTGACATATTTAACTAATACAAACACAACCTCATATACTTGAATGTTTCTCTATCAAAAGGTATCGCAGTATGTCAATTTAATTAGAAAATGCTAGTCATTTTACAATCGATAATTTGAATAATGTTTTTGGTACACAAAATTGGGAATCACAAATTTCGAATCAACCGTTTTGACGTCTCAGTGGTAAAACATGATTGGACGACACAAACATAATTTCGATACAATAGTGTTCGACTGTGTATATGTGTATACAAGTGTGTGTGTGTGTATGTATTACTCTTCAATTTAAAATGAGTAATAAATAAACTGTGTGACATACTCTAAATTTACTCCGTGCCAGTTTATTCAAAAGGTAGTCTTCTTTGTGCACCTCCATTTTGTCCTCAATCTCCACAAGATTTGGCATCCTTGATTTACTAATCTGACTGTCATTCGAACCATGCTCCAGTTTATACATGGAATCAGTAGCCAGTTTTTTCTGAGTCGCTTTGTCTGTTTAGCAGATAAACAAAGATAATACAGTACACATATTACAGATAGAGGACTATGTACTTATAAAATATGTTTTGGGGGTTAAAGGTCACTGCATTATACACTGTATATAAACATAGCAAATTGGTGCAGTTTGCAGAAAGTATTTTCAAATGTTTGTGAAAATGTGATTTATGGGGAATAAAATATAATTTGTATCAGCGACCATGGAATGGGATTAACAAACGTACATATATAAATACCAGAATGATCTTGATACAAAAACCCAAATCAGTTACATGTGAAGGAGATATGAAATGTTCAGATTTTAGGTAATATTTTCAGTTTCATGCAGGTTATGATCAGGTTCAACATTGTTCATAGTTATTAATGCCGAACTAGTAGTTACTGATAAGCCAACAAATAATTTATTTAAATAATTAATGATGCCCTTGTGTTGTTGTGTTCCTAGCTGTTCTAGAATCAAAGATTAGGGGTGAAATTTCGAAAAGATTGCATAATGCCACCCTAAAAAGAGATAATTATAATAGTCATTTAAAGATGTGCTGGATGCCGTCAGTGCCTGGATTTACCATTCAAATCAAACATATTAGAACTATTTGCCAGGGGTCGAAATTTTAATTTTGTACCACTATCCCAAAGGAATAGTAAATTTCAAAAATCACTATTCTGTCTGAAAATTTAGTATCCCTTTAAAAATACGTTATAGTAATTCTTTGGTGCATAAAACAACAGATTTATTAAAGTTGTCTTCTTTGTGTTCACTGGTTTATTAAAGCTGGTAACAGCACAGAAGAAAAGATCGTTTGTTGAATACGACTACTATAGCTCCACGACTGGTTTATCAAATTCTGTGGTGTGTGCTATTCAGATACGTATCATTATTCCATCTTTTATTTCCACTTTCATAACGGAATAGTGCAAAATGTAGTTTACTATTCTGTTTTGAAAATCACTATTCATGGGATAGCAGAATAGTGTATATTTCTACGCCTGGGATAGTGCACATAAAAGACCCCTTACTGTTTTGGTTTCCTCTGAGACCATGACATTGTGTCAATATAACCATGCGTCTGACATCCAATATCCGCTGATTTATAATTGATATGTTTCTAGTGGCGTCGTTAAATAAAACAAACTTTTGACATCCAATAGCCGCTGATTAATAATCAATATGTTCCAATGGTGTTCTGAAACAAACCTTTTTAAAACTTTTATTTGGGAAATTTAGTCATTTTGCATGACAGTTATAATTCAGTACAGTACGGGCAGTTCTGGTGCAGCATGTTAAAAATTGAGGGGATGTGAATGGAAAAGGGTGCCCGTGTTAATGGCACCGGCACCTTCAGAGGGCATCAACAGGGCAAAAGCATGTCATCAAATTATTGAGGAGAGGACACGATGCCCCACTTGGCTCCCAGGCTGTGCCAGTTCTGATTAGCTACAAGTCTGCATATACTTGTATATATTATGTTGAACTATGATATATATAATATGTATGCTGAAATATATCCCATATGTTGAATCATAACATATATACAAATGTAATTTACCATAATTATGTTATAATTGAGTACAAATTCATTATATTTATAATTTGGCATAACTGTTTTTGTTTATTTTGTTTCCACAAAATTTGGATTTTATTTTCGACTTCAGTTAACAGTATTGATATTACTTAGTCGTAAATGCTCATTCGGGTTGCTAGAACCTAGAAGGAAAACTAACACATTTCATTAAAGCATAAAAGTCGATAAGTTCTCGAAAACATTTTTTAACTTTTTGTTTGTAGTTCAAATATTTAATTGTCCCTGGAACCAGCATTTGTGTTGTCATGTTTGGTGAGTCTCCAATCATCAGCTCATCATCATAATGACACATTTTAATTGAGGATATAATTATAAACACCTGACAGAAAGACCTGTATCAATTATTAAGACAGTCTAAATCCATGTAAACAATTTGCTGAAAATATCAATCTTGACTGCAGGATGAAAGTAGTTAACTGTGAGAGAGATGATAAAACTGTGCAATGCTTATGATGGTAGGATATTCATTAGCTGCATGTGATGACACACTTCACAGAATGCTAACATCACGTCCGTGCTTACCTGCAGTGACCTACCAAGTGTTACCTCGTGGTCACCTGCAGTGACCTGCCAAGTGTTACCTCTTACCACATTTTATATTGCACTTCTAACTTTATTCACTTCGTTACTTTTTCACACTCATTAGTGGTAAGTATAGTGATGTCCTACATGTATGTACATTGATATTAAAATGATTGAATGATTGTTGTAATGCAGTGGTCGACTTAGTAGGATGGGGGCGGGGGGGGGGGGCGGGGCTGTTGTGAGGGAGGGGGCAGTGGCAAGAGCCGCTTCTCTTTATTTGGTAAAATATTTTTTCAGTTTCTTTATTCCAAAATAGCTCTTATTATGTGTATAGTCAGTGAGCCCATACCAGGAGTAAATCTTAAGAAATATTTCCACAGGCCCGTAGGACTACTAGCCTAGAAAAAATACTCAGGCTGCAAAATGACCGGGTTCGCAAAATCTTGCGATGGCGATGCAATATTTTTACTCATTCTATAAAAGTGCTAATCAAATTCCGATAGTTGCTTTTCCATTCTCCATCCAGTAGGAAAAACTGCTAACCACGAATTGCACCCTGGTACATGTAGTTCCCTTAAAAAGTCACTAGACCCACTTTTGTCCCACTAGCCTAGAAACAGTATTACATGTACATATACATTGCACACCGGTACATTTATTATATGATTCTAAACATCAACAGAAATGTTAAAATATTATATTACGTAAAATTGCTTGTTATATGTTGAAGCATGCAAGATCAGAGCTCGAACATTTCTATGGCCAGTGCTATTATTTGCAAGCACAACACAGTGGAAACATTTTGCTAAAAAATCAGAGAGTGACAGTCTTTAATAACCATAATGCACGTACTTGTATGTTTGATGAAAATATCTGTAGTATGCCTCCTCAGGTTTGCCACCTCACGTTTCATGAAAATATCTGTAGTATGCCACGTCAGGTTAGATGAAAATATCTAGTATGCCACGTCAGATTAGATGAAAATATCTAGTATGCCACGTCAGGTTAGATGAAAATATCTAGTATGCCACGTCAGATTAGATCAGACCTGTCAACCCTCCTGTTTTTTCATCATTCCTCCTTTTCTCCTGCAAAGGAGGAATTTTCTCCTGTAAAATTACAATTTTCTAAGAAAAAACTATGTGACAAGTGTTTTATTTGCCCACTTTTAATGATTTCAGTTTCCAATATCATGACTTATAATAAGCTGAAGTGTTTTGAGTGTATATTTTTTAAATCATTGCTTCCCAAAGTAAGAGTTGTAGGATATTTGGAGTCGTAAAATGGTATTTTATTCTCATTTTACATTTGTTGTCATTATTATGTCTACAAAAAATATGTAAAACAATGTTTTCAGTGTTTATATATTTTGTAATATGAATCTCCTGCTTTTTGGTCTAATCTCCTGTTTTTTGGGGCCCTGTCTCCTTTTATGCCAGTGTTCAAGTTGACAGGTCTGGGTTAGATGAAAATATCTAGTATGCCACGTCAGGTTAGATGAAAATATCTAGTATGCCAAGTCAGGTTAGATGAAAATATCTAGTATGCCATGTCACATGATCTACTGTTTCTGTCAAGTGGTATTCTTCTTCTTCGTTCAAATTAAGGTGGTATTCAACTACTATACAGTCGTGTCATCATTTCTGTTCAAGAATTTACACCATTACTAGCATTCTGTTGTTGGCATGGGAACAGCATTTATTATCATACTTTCTCATGACCTTAATCTTGGACCAATTATTTGGTTGACATTTTATAATCTGATATAATTACGTATTGACTATTGTGTATCACATGCTTAAAATAGTTAATCCCTTATAAGATACGACACACCATATACTACAGTGAAACCAAACACAGTTGGGACCAAGTAAAATTTTCAGTTTAGAGGGGTTTTTGGTTTACTTAGGTTTAAATATAGAGCCTTAAGGGACTGAAATAAGTTTGGTTTAGGGGTAATATCCAGTTTGTGAAGGGTCTAGTTTAGAGGTGTTTCACTGTAGTAGTATATTACTTGTAAACTACTTTCCAACAAATTGTGCTACATACAAGGGGTTTTGAGTGAAATCTTTGAACATTGACCTGTGTTGAAAGATTACAAGTAACACTTGTCTGAGGTTATTGTTCTGCACTGTAAAGTAATACTAATGTATCTAATGGAGTATCAATCATTCCTCTGATGTTTATGCCCTCTGCTGTGAGTAATTGCTTTACTTTGTCTTCAATGCTACATCATTGTGTCTATACATGTACCACATTGTATCATACCATCATTGATGGAGTGAGGGAGGGGGGGGCAGGAGGGGGGGATGTAGCTCAGTGCAAGAGTGGCTCCCTCAGGTTCAATGGGTCAAAGTATAGATCATCTTCGGAGGACCTGTTGTTATTTCCTTTTACAACCAGTAATCCACGACTGGACCATCAAAGGCCATATTGTGCGCTATACTGCCAAAAAGCAGTGTTGCCTTTCAGATGAGTGGGAGTTAGACGTAGCTCAGCACAAGAGCTTCTAACTGAGGTTCGAGAGGTCTAAGGATCAAGCCTTCTCAGTAAATCAGTTGGGTTATTTCCCATTCCAACCGGTGAGTCATAACTGGTATATCAAAGGTGGTGCTGTTGTTATTCTGCCAGTGGGAAAGTGCACATAAAAGATCCCTTGCTGTCATTTGAAGAAGAGTAGCCTATGTTGCGACAGCATGTTTCCCATGTGACTAAGTGTCGATATAACCATGAGTTTCACATCATCTAACCACTGATTAATAATCAATGTGTTCCAGTGGTGTCATTAAACAAACAAACTTTATCTTTTGCTTCAAATTGCGGAATTGTTAAAAAATCTTTTTTCTTCTTTTATTTTTGTTATTCTGGACATAATATTTATTATTACATAACGAAAATATATCTGTATTCTTATTGGTCGAAAATCAGTCACATGACCTTCCGTAAATTATGATATTTTGGCTCGCCGGTCCATGGAAAGTGATATTGGCCTCGGTCAATATCACTTTCTTGGGTCCATAAAACATTATATTGCCCTCAAAGATGGTCCATAGTTGATAATTATATATATATCTATATTTAGAACAAGCTAACGGAAATTATTATACGTTTTATTAGCGGACACTATTTTTTTCTTTGAAATAAAAAAAGGCTAAAAATGTTAATGATACAATACAAGTCATTATATAATTATACAAAATATTAACTTTCTGTTACATATTTGCTATACATGTATATAATATAATTTTAGAAAATGCTCCTTTAGCCAGAAATATATTACAAAAAGCATTATCTGCGCAAACACTGTGGCATTCATCTTAAAACTGGGCATTGTGCGTTTATGTTCGAATGCTTTTTGTTGCAAGTGTCATTCACCCACCAGTAAAGACATTTTCAGAATTCACTAACTCTTTCAGGTGACAGACTCGTGTTCACTTCTACGGATTTTGATTGGCGGCAAGCGGAAGTTTTCCATGTAATCCCATGTGAAGACTGTACAGCATCTAACCAGTTTAGAGTCGACGGTATGTATATACTGTATAAACAATCGATGATTTCGAGAGGACGACCTGACTACGGTCAGAAGGTCATCTCAATCTCAGCGCCATCTACAACATCCTTCGGATGGATCAAGGCGTTAAACCACATTACCCGTACCCGATGATTTTGACCGGTTTCCGTAGCGCATTGCTTAACCCATCGGGCTTAAGAATGGTAGATACTGGGTTCGAATCCAATTCGTGGCATATAGTGATAGTTTTAATCCCAGTACCGACCCCAACCCAGAGTGAGTGTTCCGCGAAGCTCAATGGGTAGCATCACTAGGTTGCGTATAAATAACAACAACAAAGCAGCGGGGGTTTGTAAGACTGTGGCGGTTTATTCACGA
>JAUTCZ010128865.1:0-14015 GCA_032273805.1 Melanodrymia brightae
TAATATACTGCGCATGTTTCAGAAACTTATTTTTTTCACAATAGTGACCTCGAAATTTGACACGGAGAATATTTGCATGTGCAAAAACATGTATTTCCTTTCACGCATGCGCTATCACGAATGAACAAGCTGACTTATTCGCGAGTGTGATCCATGGAGCAATCGTTTGTGAACTACTTTGGGTTCGTTTTAGTTTTAGATATTTTATTTTCCAAGGGAATTTATTGAAAAATGTTTTATTTGACTCTGCGTAATCTCATATATCTACAACATTACTTTTGTTGACCATTTTGGTAGCCATACCAATAAAACATAAGGTTAGAGCTTGACTTTTCATTCTTTATGCAGAGGTGACGATTTCTCGCCTGAAAAACCATATTCGCACAATTTGTAATTGTCAAACTATAAAAAATTACCTTTTTTTCAAGATTTTAGATACAAAATACATGTAGCAAACAACAAAATCATTGTATGTATGATTTATTGACAAGAACATTTTCACTAATCCCAAATATTTGTTTAAAAAAAATAATCCTGTATAACCTGATACAGAAAGTCTAGTTTGTTTAATAACTTTAAGTCAATTCTTTATAATGTTATTATTAAAGTTTATTTATTATACAAAATGTTTTATTTGTCTGTTTGCAGCTATGTCTACGTATCAGTGAGTTCTATGTCACATCAGCTATGGATGATTCCAAAGGTCCTGAAAGATCTACGGGGTAAGTTGCATGGTGATATTCTCAGAAAAAATTTCAGGAGAAAAAAAAAATTGTACTTTACATGAGATGAAATAAACTCGTTATGTGATAACAATGCACCAATATTCTGTTTATTACATAACTGTACAAAACTACCACATAAGTTCATTTTAGATAAATCTCAGCGTTGAGACAAAATTCAATACTTGAGGTGCAACATCACAGTGATTCTATGTTCAGCATGAGCTGTGAATTACATGTATATCGGCTTATGCTGCATTGATAGAAATATTTTTACTGAGTGATTGTTATGTAATGGTTATTTCTCTCGAGTGAAAATCGAAACTATTTTTATACATACATCTGTAATATGCTATCTTATCCTATACTATGTAATAAAAGGGTACATGTACCTGTAGCCATGTTTTTATAGTGATGAAATTGGCATGGTTCTTAAACTGTGGACTATTACGTTACGTAGATGTAAATGTGCATGTATATACATGTCCAGACCATTGAAAGCACATTTTTCAAATTGAAAATATTACTATTGTTTGGATTTTCACTGTGAATTTTTATTTCATCTTTTTTTTAATTCACAAATATATCAATTTATATTTATTTACGTTTTAGGCTACGTGTTTGTAACCTGTTACAAGTTTTGGAGAAGATTGGGACCAAGTCTAGCAAGAAACAGAGTCAAGAAGATTTACAGCAAATAAAATATATTAGTTCAAAACTCTACCAGATAATTTCATCTCAGGGTACATGTTTAGTATTTTAACTAATAATTTATAAGCATTTGGTAAATGAATGTTAAAATATTCTACATATACCTATAGTTTTGTTTTTCTTTCTCAAATACAAATACAAATTTAAACTTGTTCTTAATGAATTGTATATTACCTTACCAAACTAAACTTTATATTTTTAATCACTATTTACACTATTTACAATAAAGTCATAGACTTTATGTTGTTTTTAACTCCCTAATATTTCCATGTTTACAAATACCATTTGAAACACGTATCCATGTCATAAACTCATGCGTTAGGTTGTTTAATACATTGGTATTATATATTAATTCATGTAATAAAGGTCTATGCAAATTACCACGGTCAATAGATCACATGTTTACAAGCCAGCAAACTATATACACCTGTTGTAATAAGATGTTATATTGTGAGAACAAGACTTGTATTTAATTTATTAGAATTCATTTCAACATTTTAAAAGTATTTTAGTACAATAAATACAGAAAGGTTTTTTTATAAGTTCATCACTGCATATATAAGCAGATAAATTTGTGCCATTAATTAAACATGATGACGTCATACATTTATTAGTGCTGGAGGATACTTTTGAACAAATGTGTGGTTTACTTAAATTTTAAGTTAAAACATTATTTTGGAAGTTTTCTTTTGTCTTACAGATAAACATCATCGTGACCTTTTTCTCAAGACGTCAAACAATGTGGACTCTTTGGTTGCGACTCTGCAGGTAGACATTTTTCATCCAATCATGCATGAAGGGTTTTACCGGGGCAGGTGGTGAGGAGAATATTAGGAATTTATTTTATTTTTTTGGACATTTAAATATTTTATTAGTTAAATGACGATATATACACAAGCAAGTAAACAACACACTGCACTTTCATTGAAACATTTGAGAAATATGCTTAGACACGTAAATACATTCAGATAAATGACGATATATCCGCATTACTTATCATTCATTTTACTTCAACATACTAAATTTAGGAGATACGTTTAGGTACATATAGTTTCTTTTGATCATCATTGAACATGTATACATGTAATTAAGTTACATTTTGTTAAGAAATATTTCTAATTTATTTTCAGAACACTGCAGATGAACAAGTTATGCACAACATTGTCTGCATCTTGATAGAATTGATTGGAAAGGCTCGTAAGTTAATTTGAAAAACAAATCTATGGTTTATTGCATGTCAATACATGGTTGCAGTTGATGTTTATATTGAAAAATTGGTTGCAATTTGTATTTTAGCATGCTCATTTCGTTGTTCTGGGCAGCCAGAATGTTCCGCACAGCAATGGAGTGTGCAGGAACACTGTCCTGCAGACACTCCAACTGTGCCAAGCTAGGAGCAGGTGTAGAGAAGACACAAGATGGCAGACAAGTGAAGAGTCGCCATTTTACATGGTTTTATTGCAATACATTTTATATTATGTGAGCTAATAGCTACTGAAGTTCTCTGTGATATTATAGTGTAATAATGTGCCATGACATATATTTTATTGTTAGATCTTACTATAGACTTAGGTATAGACTGTTTGACCGTGTACATGTACATATAACTAGGGGATGCTCATGTGATGTTGCAGCTTTGTATACATAGAAAATTACCATCCTGTTCCAAATTCGCTGGACGGAACAGACAGGATAGGTGAAATCAGTTCATCTCTTTTTTCTGTAGGTTGAATGATAAATTTCCATAATTACCCGATTATGCTATAGCAAACAAAAAGTCTTTCCAGCATGAGGCTGCATCCAGAATCACGCGACCATAAGCAACCAGTGCACAAAGCAACCAGTGCACATCGATCGTCCTTTTTTTTTTTATCTGTTGATAGATTAGTGTTTAGTTGTATTTTACTATTTCTGTATAGGAACATTTGGTATTTTTTTATTGTTAATGTGTTTATGTTTTTCATGCAATTATACCAAGTAAATTTGGTTGTACTGTTTCAGAGGTTGGAAAGAGGGCAAGTTTGTTAGTGAATCATGGTGTAAGCACCGTTCTGTTTCATATACTCAAGAACTCTTCAAATGACCAGTCGTTACCTGATGATCTGTTACTGGACATACACTTCATGCTTAGCAAGATCGGCCACAAAGGTATAACACTCCTTAACCTGGTGCAGTTATGTATTTTCCATTAAATCGTCCATACTTCCAAATTTTATGATCAGGCTGAGGAACCTCGTACAACACTGGAGCTTGGTACATGCATAGCATACTGTAAGCTGTACAACTACAGTCAGTGCTTGTATTATGATTATATAGTACAGCTTATAGTTCGGCAAATGATGCCTCAGTCTGACTAGATTTTTTTGGAAGTATTGATATTTAAAACAATTTGGATATTTGTACCAGGCTTAGTATCATTCCAATTAATTAATTCTCTCCATTTATCAAGTTAATAATTGCATCTAAAGGAGCTGCTAATTTGTGTTATGTTTTATATACAAATTTACATAGTTACAATCATATATAATATTATTGATATTATAAGTAAACAAATGTAAATGTTACTTTTAATGGGACCAAATGCTCTATAATCCAGAAACATGTTACAAATAGCTTTAGATGTGCTCGTTCGGTGGCATCCATCTTAAAACTCAAGAGAGTGCCTTTAAAACTAGTGTTTTAACTCCCATAGACGGTCTTAATAGAGTTTTACTGTAGTATTTTGGAAACTGTAGTGTCTTAAAGAGATTTTAAGATGTTACCACATGTGTGATCTAGCTTAATATAGTACATGTACAATATGTTCCTTTTGTTTTTTTTAATGCTGCCAGATCGCAAATTTGGTGTGAAGGCTCGACTGAACAAGGCACTGCCAATGACCCTTGGACTGATAAAGAGCAACTTGAGCAACTTTAAAAACTTACAGTTCTTACTCCTCGTTTTCAAACTGTACACGAACAACAGTAAGACTTTTATCAAGTACATAATTATCAAGTCACAGTTGTAACATTTTATATATTAACATTTCAGTGATGTAGGAAGATGACAAAAAGTGGGCTGTACACATGTGCAATTTTAAAATTATATGGTCTAAAACATTTTTGTCAAAAAATCTGAATGAAAGGATGGGAGGCACATGATCCCAATGTCTTATTCTACGTAAGATTTTGTTCTGATTTTATGTCTTCACACTGTTAACTTATAAACTAGTAATACTGTAAATTATCCAGTGGGCTTTGTCCAATTTTTTTCCTATTTGGTTCAATGACATTGACAAAGTTTCAAGATTTTATCTTGTCACTACCATCATATTATTTGTTTTTATGGCCGCAAATTAAGTTCAAAAAAAAAATTAGTTTGTTTATTTGTTTCAAAATCTGTTTTATTGCTCATAATAATTGAGAGATTGCAGTTTATCAATGGTACAATCGTGCATCACATTGTGAGATATGATTTTCGATGTGATGATTATGCATCTTCAACATTGTGTGACATCATGCTCTGCCTATTAGGATCAAAAGGGTAAGGATGGAGTGAAACCCAATCCTAACTGTTCAGATTGTGAAACATATTGACATTAATACACAATCCCTGACTGTTTTTTATAATCGAAATGTAAAAAGTGTACAGATAAAAATATTACTAGTTTTATAGTTCATACTGTTACAGTTGCTATATTAATTGAAATATGTATTTACAGGTGTGAATTCAGCCTATCTGGGGAAACATAGCTCCATCAATGTACTTTTTAAAGTGTTGTCTCTTTGTGGACGAAAGCATTCCCAAATTATAAAACTTGCACTTGACAACCTCAACAACCTTACAAAATCAAGTAAGTTTCTATCATGTACAGTTATGTTATAATTGTAATAAACAATTTAATATGTTTTCAAAGTATACTAATAAAACGTATATATTCCTGTTAGGTAGTCTATAGTAATGTACAGATTTATCTACTTATTATTATTTTTATTTAAAATAAAGTTTGTTTGTTTAACGACACCACTGAAACACATTGATTATTAGTCATCGGTTATTGGATTTCAAACGCACAGTTATATCGACTCTTTGGGGAAACCCGCTGCTGCCACATACATGTACATGTAGGCTACTCTTTTTCAAATAACATACAATAGCCAACGTTCATTAATCAATGTGCTCCAGTGGGGTCATTAAACAAAATTACTAACTTTGTATCCAGGGAAGAGATTTAATTTGCACTACATTTGTAAGTATACATCCTTAAAGTTTGTACTGTATATTAATCTGGAATAAAACTTTTTCAGTTTGCATGTACCTATATATTGTTATAATAAATTATTTGTTTGTATAAGTTATACTATACATATAGCATTTAAACATATCTTGGGTATGGATATTCCATTTTGTAAATGCATTTATAATTTCAGAAAGTAATTCTGCAAGGATTATTGGCATGGGAGGTGTGACGACGATTCTGTCTGTGTATTCGGACTGGCACCAGATCGACACAAAACACAGACATATAACTCTCAGGAAGGCCATTCTCTATATACTTAAAAATATTACAAATCTCAGTGAGTCAATGTTATTTACTTTAGCTACAGTACATGTATATTAAAATACAACTTGTAGTGTTAAATATAACATACTGAATGTAATGAATGCTTATCCTATGTTTTAACCTGTTTGATATGGCAATAAGATCCTCATTTTCTATATTTTTGATACCTGTCATGGACAGAACTCTCAGGCAAATTCAGAGGTTGTGCCCATGACCGGTGTGCTTGAACAGTTTTCTGATGTAAGCACACCAAAAATGACCTGACCCAACCAATTTTAAATTATTATTATACACATTTTGTCCTTGAAACTTGCAAACCTGTTTATTTATTTTTTTCCATTGTTTGAAAACTGCAGCACATTGTAATAAATAGAATACTATACTCATTCCTGAGTAAAACCCGATACATTACAACTCATATGTTTGCTATCGTACAACACCTGCTTTAATGTACCAAAACATGCTTTTTGATACCTTACAGGATCTGGTCGTAAGTCAATGGTTGAATCTGAAGGTATCCGGATATTGTACGAGACGTCGCACGAGATGATTGACTGTCGGGATATGGAGAGTCTCATTCTCTTGGCAAGTCTAATAATGCGGAAATGCTGTCCGAGGAACAAGCTGCCTTTGAAAGATGTGATGAGTGCTATCAAATACCCACTACCAACATCAGACTTCCACATACCGGAATTCGGCTGCCTTAGTGATGATCCAGGTACATAGGTGTTGACTGTCAGTTTGGAGCGGAATGTAGCACTGCGCAACGGTGCCTACATGAGGCTCAATAGGTCGAAGGATCAATCCTCGGGGGACCTGTTAGGTTATTTGCTGTTCCAACCAGTGATCCACGACTAGTCTATCAGAGGCTGTGGTGTGTTCTATCCTGTCTGGGAAAGTGCACATAAAAGATTTCTTGGTTATATTCAAAGAATGTAACAGTAAAATGTAATTTAGTGGAATAATACCCTGCCTAAAAGCATCACATTTCATCCTCTTAACTTACTATGGCATTGCATTACAGTTGTGGCACCTTCGAAAAGTACGAACACGGATGATAGTGATCACAGTTCTATGGATGATGATGATGACATAGACAGTGATGACGAACGCTTTCGGACAGATAATTCAGATGAGGTTTGTCTTTGTTTCTATTAGTATTACCATTGATGCTTTAGAAAGTAGTACATTAAGCTAATGTAGTCATAGGTTATAATGGGGAACACTGTTTTAATAGGTGGCTCTTATATGCAACAAGATTCATAGTTTCAATAAAACAAGACCATTATTGTAACTAAAATCTCGCTGTTTTAACTAGCGTACAAAATGGTCTAGGACAGTGATGTCATGCTGTGATTAAACTTGGGAAATGACGTCACTACTGATGTCTCGAAAGCAGATCAGTACAGAAAGTTTGATGGTAAAATTACATGTTTAAAATATAAACAAGACTACATAATAAAAATAGAAATATATATATGACATGTATAGTTTTAATGTAAAATGGATTACTCGTTTAAAGTTGTACTAAATAATAACAAAAGAAGATTAATAGTTTTTGAAAACAATCTAACCAATGTTATAGCAAGAAGATGAACAAGGTGATGGTTTGGAAGCGCCTGAACATCGTAACAATGAGGAGTTACGTCTTTATGACAAGTTTTTTCCAGAGCTGTTTGACTTTTTATTGGAGGTAAGTAGCTATACAAATTTCATCAATAACATTTTATGGCTTAAATCAAGCTCATCTTCACTGCTAGCCATTCAGGTCAGATGTGCTTGATTCTTATTTGGATATAAGCAAGTAAATAAGTGGTAATGAACACTCCGAGATCTATTCTGGTGAATAAAATTAGTCTTAATAGTGGAGTAGTCCTGTTACTGGGTCACTTCATAACAATAAGGACATATTGTGATCTTTAAGATATTGGTCTTTATATCAGGGTGGTCTTAGAACCAGGGTTGTCTTACATGGGGTTTTGCTGTAAGTCATGCCTATATTACAGTATTTTCAACATCCACATATTAGTTTATGTCATAACAGTTTTGCAATAGTTTAATACTGTAACAGTGCTACATATGGGATGTAATTTTACAGACTCCGAACATAAAGAAGGATCCAGTATACATGCCAACAGATATTTTGGACTCATTTTGCAATAGCATTTACGGAAGCCAACAGAACAACCTGCCACATCGACGTGTCAAGTCCTCGTCCAACATCCGAGAAATACACAACGAGCCATTACGAGTTTCTTCAGCTATGAGTGACCTGGGAAACAAATTCAAACTTCATAATTTTGACTTAGTCACTGGAGATCAGCGTCGGACAGTGGACAAGAGAGGAGATATTCAGGCTGTTAGAGGAAGAGAACTGGAAAGTGGTGCTACAGCCGTGAACTTAAAAACAGGTACGAGCGTTTTCTCACTGGACGTTCAGATTCCTCACACTACGAAATCACTCACCAAGTCTGCCTCAGTTCCACAGAAGATGTCTTCCAAAAAGACGAAGAATTCGAAAAAATTGCAACCAGCCAAAGATATTAACCGACTGAAAAACACACGTACGGAGCCCGAGTTGACCGAATCTCTGTGTATTACCCCGATACCAGTGCAGCATGATTTCTTTGAGATGTTTGAGTATCCGACATCGTCCAGCAGTGCTGACGAGGTTGATGATGACGATATGTTTTATGATCCCCGCCTGCACATGCGATGTGCCACGGAGACTAAAAGTGCCTGTAGGTTTGAAAAGCTGGCCTATCCGGATCTGCACGCAGCTAAAGGCTCAGAGAATCCTGAACATTTCTACCATAGAAAATTTGGAGTACAGAGGTAAATATGAACTTTGAAATATAGATTACCTTTGTTCTGGTGGCATTTAATTCGTCATTAAAATTGCATAATCAAAAGCTTAGTTTTTTGTTATGTATGCAAAATTAAATGATATTGCAAGAAAGGTCAGTTACTCTAAGCTTGCATCACTGTAAAATTGATTTTCGGTGGAAAATGTTTGTTGACCGATGACAAAATGAATTAACTTCTCAGCTTATTCTGTACTGGAGAAAAATAAACTAGTACAAAAATTGTTCTAACATTTGTTTTACCTTGACTGACTCACAAATTTTAACAGAATTGAAACTGGCTGATTTGTTATAAATAAATCAAGGATATTTTCTAGTTCAGAGGACTGTACATGTATAAGAATGACTCCTGAAAAGGTAAAATATTCACAAGTTTTCTCATATTTTCAGAACTAAAATATTTGAGGACATTGACCGAATGATCCACTGTGCGTATATAATTGACAAAGTGGTGTATGATATGGACCAACTCGTTGTGCAGGCAGGCAGCGACTACAACCGACTGAGAGCTAACCTGTCTAACAGAGATGAAATAAGGTACTGTACACATACTGCGAACTTCATATTTCTATACCTGTACATCTTGTGTATAGGGGAGCGGGGTGTAGCTCAGCTCAAGAGCGTCTGCCTGAGGTTCGATAGGTCGACAGATTGATACTACTCAGTAGAACTGTTAGCTTATTTCCTGTTCCTACCAGTGATCCATGACTGGTCTATCAAAGGCTATGGGAGTTGTAGCTAAAAGTTGGTTTGTTTAAGGACACCACTGGAGCACATTGATTAATTTAAGACAACAGTCGAACAGTTTTTACCAACAGTACGCTTACCAAATCTGACTTCCAGTGACCGTGATCCATGAAGTTGTGATAAGGCATGTAAAGAGAAAGAAATGCATCAAGTCATATCGTCCCATAGAAGCCTATTGCAGCAGCTATTGTTAAAACATTGACAGCTACAATTTGCCATAAACGTGTTGCAGCAGTTGTCTTTTATATTTAATTTGGAAATTTAATTTATATTTCCAGGGTTGGTAGGCCTGATCTTGCGTCACAAGTGTTGCGGTTTAATGCTCAGTTTGAATGTGGGAATCTAAGGAAGGTTATACAGGTAATTTATATTGATAACATATTGTTAAATACAGGGTTGGCATAGGCTTGATCATGCCTGCAATTTGAAGGTGGGCTTTGAAATACCAATTTATGCATGCAAACCCTTTAGTTGCTTTCAACAGGGCCTTATGTTCTGGTAGGGCAACTATTTGTATTAATACTAGATACTACATGCATTCATGAAAGCTGTTATTGTATCTATGATCCTGTTGGGTTATTTCCCATTCCAACCAATGATCCACAACTGGTCCATGAAAGGCTGTGGTGTGTACTATCCTGTATGTGCGAAAATGCATATAAAGATCCCTTGCTGTTATTCGAACAAGGGTAATAGCCTATTGGCGGCAGCGGGTTTCCTCTGTGACCAAGTATTGATATTACTGTGCGTTTGACGTCCAATAAATGCTGATTAACAATCAATATATTCCAAAGGTGTAGTTCATAAAACAAACTTTATCTTTTATTATAAAAAATGACACGTACTTGTATTGTGTGTTTAGATCAGGGAGTACGAGTACGATCTGATACTGAGTCCTGATGTGAACACCAACAACCATCATCAGTGGTTCTACTTTGAAGTGGGCAACATGATTGCTGATGTGCCATATAGATTCAATATTGTCAACTGTGAGAAGCTCAACAGTCAGCTAAACTTTGGTAATTTACCGTCTCTTTTCAAGTAAAGCCCACAACCATGAGGCTTTACAGTCACAAGTGTGTGTATCTTGTAACATTTTTATATATTTATATTATTTACTTACACATATGTTGAAATGACAACCTTGCATGTTTGTGTTTTTACTATGTATTTAAAAGTATGTGAATTGTATGATCGATTAAAATAATTTAATATAAAAAACAAAATTTCACCTTGAAATCAATTTGTTTTAAAATTTTCACTGTTTTCTGATCATGGTTTTCAGGAATGAAGCCATTGGTCTATTCTGTAGCTGAAGCAATGGAAGGCCGGGGTATGTGGAAACGCAGTGGGACGGACATCTGTTATTACAAAAACCACTTTATTCGCAGTTCTCAGACAACTGGTGGCATCAAGGGAAAGTCGTATTACACGGCGACGTTCACTGTGATCTTTAAATACAACCGAGATATATGCTATCTGGCTTATCACTACCCGTACAGCTATACCACGTTGAAGGTACATACTGTATTATGTTTTTTTGTATATGATTAAAATACTGTATGTAGTTTGAATAAGGTACCATGTTTGGAAGAGTCGGTTACGTAATATTAATCATTTCCACCGTCGGCAGATGAGCATCAGCAGATGCGAAGAACAGGAGACAAGACAATCATTTATGCAAAAACATGAATGAATTGGGGGCGTCTTTAAACGAACTGAGGTACATACATGTAGCAGGATTTTCTACATCCAAAGGAAACATGTTGTTTTTAAACACCACATTAAAAGAACCCACTGTTGTACAGTAGAATGCTGGCTATGGGCCTTGAAACTTTACTTTTTTTAACTCTCAGGTTCATCTTCAAATGTGGGACACACACTGTGATCCAAGGTCAATCTATTACAAGAATCAGACACTGTGCGAGACCATTTCTGGCAATTCTGTTCCTGTGATCACCATTACCGCTCAACCAAAATGCCTCGACCAAGTCAGCATTGAAGAATTCCGTATGTATCCATCATAATATATTTTCATTAATTATTGCAAATATTCAATGATGGCCAAAAAACATTTTCTGTATATTGTTTTAGTTTTGGAGCATTTGTTTTGGAGTGGAGCACTTGACAGCAGAATCTAAAAGTTTATCAAAATGTTTCCATGAATGCATATGAACTTGACAGACTAGTAACTTACAGTCCTCTCTGAAACTATTATTAAGTACCTGTAAACATGGGAGTGTGCATGCTAAGAGATGAACATGTATATCATATTTGAAACCAATTGGCCATTTTATGTTTACCAACCCTTATGGGTTGTATTATGACAATCCTACAATTGCGTTTTACTGTACATGTACATGTGTAAGTTTGTGATCTATGCAGGCAATATATATCGCCTGTCACTATTTCACTAAATTTTAGTCCTGTTTTGGTCTGGACCAAATTGGTCCAGGCTACATGTAGTTTGGTCTGAACCAAACACATTCGCACTAACAATCTGGCCCGGACCAAATCGGTCCTACAAAAAACATTAAAAAATATCAGGACCAAAAAAATGTAGTGCTGTTCAATTCATGCATTGTATTGTTTTGATCTTCATCAACGCAATCTTTGATACGTTAAGGTAAAAGGGTGTTTGAAAAAGAAGTAGTGTGAATGTGACACACCATCGTATTGTTTTATATATTACAGGATGCCGTCCATACATCTTCCTGTCAGGTCGGGTTCACCCGGGAGAGAGTAACTCAAGCTGGGTCATGAAAGGTATAATTAACTTAATCCTTTCAGATTGTTCTTTGTAACTTACTAACTAATTTCATGTTAGTGAAATGTTATTTGATGTACTCTATTGACAGTGGAGAATGCCATCACGACCACAGTTATTTAATTGGCGTCAAAAAGGTTAAACCAAAATAATTATCAGTGTTCCTCCAGGAATTTAGATGGCAATGTATTCACACACACACCATGTCAGTCTGGGGTCCGTACAATGTGATGTTTGGGACATGACACCCATCACCTTATTTGATTTTGAAATTGTATTTGATAATATTATACCTTCCTCAAATCAAAATTGACACTTTTCTCAATGAAATAAACATGTTATTTGACAACACACTACACTATGTATTACATTTTGTTTTCTTTCAGGTACAATTGATTTTCTAATAAGTAAAAAGCCGCAAGCACAACACTTGAGAGAAATGTTTATTTTCAAGATCGTGCCAATGTTGAACCCAGATGGAGTCATCAATGGCAAGTAAGTTGTATACATGTATGTGTGAAAATGTATGGATATTTAATCATTATAATATCATAAATTGAAAGTATTGACAAACGACAATTAAATATTTTTGGTGATAAAAATTCTGTAAAAAAATTACCTTCTGTTTGTGTGTTCGTATATATATATATTGGGACGATGGTGTTGCATCATAGGTTTTAAAACTTCATTAAATATTAAAGGAAACCAGAACGGTCAATATTCCTAATGACCACTCTCAAGTTATATTGCCATAAAAAAGATGAATGTTTAACAAAGCCGTGATTGTGTACACTATAAAACTACATATCGTGTTCATGAAAGACTATCATATCCTTCACTCTTGAACACAAATCTGCAGCTATAACACATGCAATTATTTTCATCATGATTATTATAATATATTTGAAAAGCTATAGCAAAAGATCACATTAAAATTTTTTTTGAGATTGTCACAGCTAGATTATTTGAAAATGCAGCCAAAATTATTACCATTTCAGCCATAGATGTTCACTGGTTGCAGAGGATTTGAACCGGAGATGGCATCGACCATGTCCGAAACTACATCCAACAATCTACCACACCAAGGGTTTGTTAATGTTCATGAACATGGTGAACAAGACTACAGTGGTAAGTTATGGACATAAATACATGCATAATTACCATGCAGGGTGTGTAAAGTTAAAATTATAAAACGCTACATCCTACAATCTACCACACAAAGGGTGTGTTAATGTTCATCAACAAGGTAAGTTATGAACGTAAAAACATTTCAGGTTAAGTATCATTGAGAGAACAAATATTAATAAGCAATATTTTGATATTACAAGACAGTCTGGGAATATCATCTGTATAATTATTTCAAAATACACTTTCAAACATTTCCATTTCATTTATCATTTGTGATGATATTCTTTATGCATTCAGGTATTTTGTGATTACCATGGTCATTCGCGCAGGAAAAACATCTTTATGTATGGATGTAGTCCAGCCATGTCATGGATTTCGAATGACACAAACAATCCTGCCTCTACAGGCAACAAGACTGAAGACAATGGTTTCAAGGTCAGTGTTTTATGTTTCTTACAGGAGCGGGACGTAGCTCAGAGGTAGAATGTCCGCCTGTGGCGGGATGGGTCGAGAGATCGATCCTCCACAGCGCA
>JAUTCZ010128976.1:0-14007 GCA_032273805.1 Melanodrymia brightae
ACAGAATAGCACACAACACGGAATTTGATAAACCAGACGTGTTTCACTGGCTGGAACGGAAAATAGCCCATAAAAAAATGTTTTGCGCTGTTGAGGATCAATCGAGATCGATCTCGCCACAGGCGGACATTCTACCTCTGAGCTACGTCCCGCTCCTGCGAGCAACAAAGTACTGCGAAAATTGCGATGAGCTAATCATCGCAATACTTTCTCTACACAGGAGTATGTTACTTTTTATTAATACAGCTCTAGAAGTTGAAGTCGCAATACTTTCTCTACACAGTATAGTATGTTACTTTATATTAATACAGGTTTAGAAGTTGAAGTCGCAATACTTTTGGCCATTGTTGACCACTCGCAATACTTTCATGTCGCAATACATAATAGATTTACAATTTTGAAAACTATTTTGTGTCAAGTGCCTGTGATCGATAAGAAGAGCTTGCGTGTAGCTGAACTTAGACATAGTAAAATGCCTTTGATGGCATTCGCGATCATATGTGTGTGTTATACTGATTTTACAAAACGTGTGTTTGGATTCCTGTCAGAAATAGTGACACTCATTTGATTAAAAACCAGTATAACACACACAGGTGTAGGTATAATAATCAGTATTCATGTCATATGCATGTGGTAATGTTACAGACAGTATTGAATTCTCTTCACCACAATTCACTGTACAGGAATACATATATAATACGCTGTATATTCGAAGATGTTGTTCCTGTCTGGGATTTCTTGGCCAGTTTCCAGTAGTATTTTTATTATAATAGTAATAATATGTTTGACTTGTGCTATGTTACTTTAGTCAGCCGTTTTGATTAGTTATTTATATACACAAACACGTCATGTGAATTCTGCGTTTACTATTGACAAGTTTTGGTTTCTGCTTGTTAATTGTATAATTGGTAATGAAAATGTCATTGTATATTGTATTTGTTTTCTCAAATTGAATGCCATGTAATAAAGCAATATTTTTTAATTAATTATTTATTTATATAATTATATGGTAATCCATTTTATTATGCAAAATCTATATAAATACAACACTGCATTCTATAGCTAGCTTAAAAATGATTGTTCTGGCATATGAAGGTTAGTCAATACTAAATGTTACATACATTGTACTATTTAACTACGCATATACATATTTATTATCTGGTCAGGTTATTTACAATACAATGTAAGAACATGTAGACACAATACTAAATACATCTCGGTAATATCCATTATTTTTAGCAAATCGATCATTCATTTATTACTGTGAATGGATATTTTGGTTATACTTATTGATCTATTGGTTTCCCGTTAATAAGTCTTAAGCTACTGGTTTCACTTCCTTATATAAATATGTTAAAATATAAATGTTTGATAAACAGAAAGGGTTGGATTTATTACTGCTAAACATACAGTTCCGAGTGTGAGACGGATGGCACCATACGTGCGGACCGAATTATATTGCAACACCTTACCTGCTAGGGAGCGGGACATAGCTCAGATGTAGACTGTCCGCCTGTGGCGGGATGGGTCGAGAGATCGATCCTCCACAGCGCAAAACATTTTTATGGGCTATTTCCCGTTCCAGCCAGTGAAACACGTCTGGTTTATCAAATCCAGTGTTGTGTGCTATTCTGTCTGGGATAGAGCACATAAAAGACCCCTTGCTGTTTTTCAATAAGAGTAGCCCATGAAGCGGCGACAGTGGGTTTCCTCTACGATCATGTGTCAATATAACCATGCGTCTGACGTCCAATAACCGCTGATTTATAATCGTGTGTTTCTAGTGGCGTCGTTAAATAAAACAAACTTTACTTTACAAAAGATCTTTTACAAAATACCATTGTGCCTGTCTGGCGAAGTCAGAGGTTGTGCCCATGGTAGGTGTGCTTGAACAGTTTTCTGATGGAAGCACACCAAAAATGACCAAACCCAACCAATACCTTGGTATAAACACGAAATGTGAGATCAAAAGTCAGTCGAGGCAACTGGACTGTGACCATGACAGACGTGCTTGAACCTTAATTGGATATAAGCACGTAAATAAGTTATAACTAACTCAAAAGTCAATAATTATTTTCGGCTTAATGGTCAAAATATTGAGACGAAATCAACATTTCAAGCTAAACATCGATATCTTTATAGATTACTTTCAAAGTAAAAAAGTGAATGTTTGGAGATTAAATTGTTTGGCGTATTCATAATACTTTTCCGCAAGTAGTATCAAGCTTAGATGGATTATACATGTACTTTATCTTGCTATCTGATATTGGTCCACTCAATGACTAAAGTACACAAGTAACAACAGTGGTCGAGTCTTGGGGGTGCTTGGGATGCGAACTCCACAAAGTTCCGCGAATTCCTTTTCAGGGATTTTCAGGACAGCATGACAGATGGTCACAAATCAATTCCAATTACTATAATATAGTATACGTAAGAACACTCACTCGTCAAGAAATATTGATACACCTTGCTTAGAAAACACACCCTCCCATTAACACCCTGAAAACAGCTAAATATGTCAACTTGATACACTGACATGCATTTTGGTTGTTATTATTTTGTCTAAACTAACGTCGAGGAGCTTGTGATTAAAATATATAAATTTACTACTGACGACAAATGGCGAATGGAAAGCGCGCGTGTGTGGGTATATTTCATATTGTATGCGTGTGTGCGTGTATACAACACCTGTACGCAACCCAAATAGGATGTCCCATGATAGGATGCATGCCATCAGGTTCTTTTTCCGTCAATTCGCAATCCAGATTCTATGAAACCAACGTCACGGTCTCGTGGGCAACACAGATTTCACATCTACCGTCAACAGCAACGTCTCAACTTGGCTGTGTGACCAACTTTGAAATTTCCAATCGTTATTATAGTGACCACGTCCTTTGTGTCACAGCGGCGTGAGTATTAATACAAGTTGTGTGTATTGAGTATATATATTTTATATTTTCACATTTATGTAATAAAAAAAAATTTAAATGTACTTTAAAAAAATATACATAATATCTATATATATATAACATGGGCCTAGTAGGCCTATATGTATTATTATTATTGTTGTTGTTGTTGTTGTTGTTGTTGTTATTTATTATGTGTGCGTGTGGGCGTGCGTCTGAGTGTTTTCACATTGACAAAGAGGGTTAAAATATTTAAACCACTTTAATATTTGCAGGGGTTATATTAGTTTAGAGCCTAGGACAGGTGATGTATTGTGGGATAAACCTCTACAAAATGCTACTTTGCCTGTAATGGATACATTTGGTGACGTCATCGGGAGTAATGGCACATTCCTGGAAATGATCAAATCAGACGGAACCGTTGTGAAGCCAGTTATTCCCTTAAAGCCACCGCTGTCGCCGATATACAGGTAAAAATAGTACATTGATCAGAAAAAGTATAGTCAGGCGAAATAGTATATTCACTATAAAAATAGTATAGTTGTCCAAAATAGTATAATTTTCTTAACAATTATTTGATAGTTGAAGTGATTCGTATACGACCTCGTGTGGATCATTTCGTGTGTCTATGCAAAGACCAAGTTACGAAACAGATATTCTATTTACCGTTGTGTCTTTTATTTCTAACGCTGGAAGGTATTAAAATCAACGGAAGATGATAAATCAGCGAATCTGCTGTTAAATTGAATAATATAGCAGAAAGTCATAATATGGACATACTGATCTGAATAATAAAATTCGCTATAGTTTTAACAAAAATAATAATGTCAATATTAACTTTAACGTGAAGAATAGTGTCAACCTGCTCTATTGAACGCTAAGAATGGTGTCAATATGCTGTCAGTTTTTAACGTGGAGAATAATGTCAATAATGTTCTCTTGAACATAAAGAATTGAACCGATGTATTACCTTTAATGAGAATAGTGTCAACCTGCTCTATTGAACGTGAAGAATGGTATCAATATATATGCTGCCTTTAATATAAAGAATAATGTTAATAGTACAGGAGCCTGTTTCACAAAGCATTTACGACTAGATGTGGTCGTAAACGTAAATATGTGACAAAAAGTGTTTCCCAAAATGTAATTAAACATACTTGTGTCCAAGAACGAATAGCATCCTCGGGTAATACGCCACAAATGACCAAAAACCCATGACGTCTCAGCTACTAACTATATAGTCGTATCACTAACAGTTACGATCGAAATTTCTCGACTTACGTTTACGTCCACAACTAGTCGTAAACTAGACTTTGTGAAACAGGCCCCTGGATGTAATAAAGTTCTTCTGCATCGTACCATGGCAGTGTAATTATTATGCCAAAGCTTGCGGTACTGACGCTTAAAGTACCTGCTTCAATTTGATCCCTCCCACCCACACCTTTATATATAATTTTCTTATCATTTAGTAGTTAATTACAATAATTAATGCAAAGATGTAGGAATTCAATTATATATTCACTAATTAGTAATACATGTACATTGCTGTGGTGGAAAGAGGAGTATCAGATGAATTGTTTTCTTAAAATTGATATTGTTGTAGTTAATGTATACACGTAGTTTATTTGAAGCAATAAATGCCTCATGCCCGTAATTGTTTTTTTGCGTTTTAACATCTGTTACGTATGTGTAGAGTGGTTTTGCTTGACATCTATTTTGTTTGTTTGTTACAGTTCCCATCGATCATCTGTTGTGGTAATGTTATTTTCATATTCATATTTTTTATTTGGATATTTAAATATATAATTTTTTTACAGAAACAGAAAGTAGTCTAGTATAAAAGCGTTCTATGCGTCATCTCATATTTTGCGCTACGATAACTCACCTGCGAATAATTTTATTACTGAAAGAAACGTACTAATCCAATCGGTAATATTTTCCGCTTGCTGTGAATCGCCAACGTTCATTATTAATGCAATATATAATACAAATGTTTTCTTCAGTAGCAGTAGCATTAGTTTTAGGTGCCTTTATCCAATTAAGGTTTAGACACCCCCGCCATGGGTACGGTCCGCCATCAAGGGCCTGGACCCAGGGCGGGAAAGGTTTGGGGGAAGTTAAAGGTGAGCTATTGAATTTAAATTTTTAAAGAATGTCTGGACTATAGTTATAATCTAAATAGATAAATGAATTTGAATCGCCGGTCCAAAAAGTTATTTAAATTTTGACGACGAGTAGACTTAAAGTAATAAGTAGATCGGACTATTTACGAAAAAAAAGTAAAACAAAAAGAACAAAAGAGAGGAGTATTTTGGAAGCCACGGCCGAAAGAGTTTTAAGTCCGGTTAAAAACCCTGTCATACTCACAAAAAGAGGTCAAAGGTTGGTTGCCGAATTCCTGGTTGAAAGTTTAGTTTCATCGGCCTATATATGTGAATTCGATGCATAGCGAGGTTATAATAATGAAACATGTCATATAATAAGTAACAACTTGATTCGAAAATACTGTTATTTTAATGTGTAATCGGTGCATACAATGACAATAGGGAGCGGGACGTAGCTCAGTGGTACAGTGGTAGAGCGTCCGCCTGCGGCTCGAATGGTCGAAGGATCTATCCTCCTCAAGGGACCAATTGGGTTATTTCCTGTTCCAACCAGTGATCCGCGACTGGTCTATAAAATGTCGTGGTGTGTGCTATGCTGTATGTGGGAAAGTGCACATAAAATATCCCTTGGTGCTCTTCGAAGAGTAGCCTATGTGGCGGCAGCAGGTTTCCTCTATAACCAAGTGTCGATATAACCGTGCGTTTGACATCCAATAACCACTGATTAATAACCAGTGTGTTCCAGAAGTGTTAAACAGGGCCTTGGGAACAATTGTGACGGTGGACTAGCGATGATGAGGGCCACGAAGTGGGCCTAATTTGCTAGAGATGTCCGGGGGCATGCTTGGAAAATTTTGAAATTATTGGGGCGACCGCCGCCCTATTTCCGGCAGCCATGTTAAAGGGACAGTCCCGAGTTTTAAGACGAGTGCAACCGAACTTACGCATCTAATGCTATTTGTAACATATTTCTGGCTAATACAGCATTTTTATTACTAAAATTAACATATTTTACTTTCCTTTTATTGCTTATAATATAAATATCACTGGTCTTTACAATCAATTGCTGACCAAAATACTAACATAAATTGTGTGCGTGCGTGCGTGCGTGTGTGTCTGCAGTGCAGGGAATAAAACTAATTAAAACTAGTATTACGGACCAGGTAACATATCCAATGCGTTTGTAGTAGCTTAATATGCATGGTCCTTACACTTTTGCCTAAATTAATTTAGTGCATACTAAATTATTTTAGACAAAAGGACACAGTAAGCTACAATAACTACTGTTTGGATGTCCAGAAACACTTAGGATATACACATATTGATATTGTAAGTAATAATATATATATACTGTATAAGTAAATGTTAATTTTAATAATAAGACATGCTCTGTCAGCCAGAAATATGTTACAAATGGCGTAAGACGCGCACGTACGGTGGCACTCGTCTTAAAAGTCGGGACGGTCCCTTTTACATGGTGCCTTGTAAATTGTAATGTTTAAAATATACGCTGTATGAGTATAAGTAGGTAACATAATACTGATGATATAAACATCTCTTACAGAAGGTCTCGTGATATCCGAACCGGCGATGCAGCCCGTCAGTAAGTCTTTACAACTTTCATAACATGAACATATTTAGTCAGAGAAAAGTGTGTTTGTTTAACGACGCCACTGGAACACATCGACTAGAAATTAGCCGTTATTGAACGTCAGGCACATGGATATATTGACACATGGTCTCAGAGGAAACCCACTGTCGCCGCTACATGGGCTACTCTTCAGAAAGACAGCAAGGGGTCTTTTATGTGCACTATCCCACAGGCAGGATAGCACACACCACGGATAAACCAGTCGTGGGACGGAAAATAGTCCATAAAACGTGTTGCGCTGTGGAGGATCGTCTGACGTTCAAGTGAGCGGGACGTAGTCTAGAAGTGGAACGTCTGCCTGTGGCGGGATGGGTCGAGGGATCGATCCTTCACAGCGCAAAACATTTTATGGGCTATTTTCCGTTCCAGCCAGTGATACACGAATGGTTTATCAAATTTCGTGGTGTGTTCTATCCTGTCTATGGGATAGTGTACATAAAAGATGTCTTGCTGTTATTCGAAGAAGAGTATCATATGTGGCGGCAGCGGGTTTTTTCTGTGACCATGTGTCAATATAACAATGCGTCTGACGTCCAATAACCGATGATTTATAATCGACGTTTTCCAGTGGCGTCATTAAACAAACAAACGTTATCTTTAGTATCCTTGTTCTAGAATTGTTGGGACGCTACTCGATAAAGCGAGGTGTTATAACAAGTCTGACTTATCGAGGCTATGCCGTGTCTGCGTATGACCGCAACCTATTAACACCATACTATCCATTGATTACCATTGAATTTCAGATCGTTTCCATCTCAGCATGGATTTCACCTTATTAGAGTTAGCTCCGACTCATAATACCTAACAAAGCAAATCTTTGCAGTTGCGACCGGCTTACAAAATTAAGGATAAAAATGACATATATTGTTCTTTTTCCTGATGCCGTGGCACGAACTATTTACGGGAAACATCTATCTATACAAGTTCATCTGAATAGCCAGCTGACAGCTAATCCAATCTGCTGATGACGTCACAAGCAGAATGTCTACTCACTGACATTAGAACGTCCAAGAATACCTGTTCAAAAGATCGAAAACGAAAGGGACTGAAATGAAATACAATCGCACTAGATGACACTGTTTGAATGCGCGCGTCTTAAACAACATTCGCACAATCCATTTGTATGAAATATAATTTTTATATAAATATAGCTCATGCACTTTCACGACATGGAATCTCATTTCATCAATGATGACAGTTTGTCCATCGGTTTAGATTTATTGGACTTGTTTTAAAATATGTGTGTCAAACACTTGATGATTTACTGTCATAGTATATATATATCTTCGACTTGTGCTGATATATATATTTGACCATGTCACAGTTATATCGCTTAGCAGATTCGTGTTAGCACTAACTAACTAAAGGCCCAGTCACACCGGGCTTGCAAGCAGGTTACGACTTAGCTGCGACCGAAAAATGTTGCAATCGTGGGCGACTGGTCGCAGAGGTCGTGGGTGATCGCCACAGCAAAATCAGTCGCAGCATGTTCAAAACTTCTGACCTGCGATTCCAAATCGTAAGGTTGCAGACAGGTCTTACATGGTCGTACCACCAGTCGTGCATGCTCGCACCACCAGTCGTGGATGATCGCGGGTCCCACAGTCGCACGATTGGTCGTGCAACTGGTCGTGCCACCTGACAATTGGTGGTGCCACCTGTGGTACGACCTCACGATCGGTAGTGCGACTGGTCGTAGGTATACACGACTGATCTTGCGATCCATCTTCTCCAATCGTTGGTGATAGCACGACCAAGCGTGCCACCAATCGTACGATGACCTACCACCAGTCGTAAAAGCAATCGCAGTATGCGACCGCTATGGAGATCGTCGCAAACATTGCCGATTGTAATTGGTCGTATCTCTGCCAAATCGCCACCAATCGCACGATCCAGAAATCGTACGATCAGGTGTGACTGGGGCTTAAGCTTGTCCACTGAAGGTTTAGACACCACTGCCTTGGGTACGGTCCGCCATCAAAGTCCGGTGTAAAAGGAATGCAAGTCCGGCCGGAATGCAAATCCGGTTATATCATAACAAAACAGATCTTGTATTTTGCACGTTAGCGCTCAATAAAAAAAAATAATTGTGCTTTTTTTTTCTTTGCAACTTTAATAGCTCACAAACTGGGATTGTAATATTTTACATTTTTAACAAATATTTTATAACTGGAATAATAACTTCTTTTTTTAATATTTTATAAACTGGGAGTGTACAATTGTATTTAATTTCAAGAGGTTTTCTTTCTCTGGAGCGTGCAGTTTTGTTAGTTTCTTGACAGCAATGTTTGTGTTTGGGGTTATATGCAGGCTAAGCTGTTTTTTCATATACAATTTATTGAAAACTTCCCACCAAAAGTGATGAAAACTATTTTGTAAACTGACATTATGTAAATGTGCACGCGACCATACACGCGTATAGTATTTACTTTCAAACTGAACTGTACAACCGTAATCATTTTTCAATGCTATGCGCTCGATACAAGTGTAGATTTCACGTCAAACTATCTGGAATTAACTGCTGTTACAAAACACATGCGGTCGTACGTGGTCTTCTACTCTTTGAGATTGTAACTTCTAAAGACAGACCCAGTGTTTACCCAGTGCAACTTGTGAAAAGCTTCAAACTCGGTGGGCAGTTCTTGCACCTGAAAATACAGGTTCCTTTTTTGTAAAAGTGACATACCGTTCAATCATCGCAAAATATGCTAACTTAGACGCCGCTCAAAGCAACACAAAAATCTTCCGAATAATAGACACAGTTTATCGACAACGTTATGTGCAGGTTTTTTTATCTTTTTTTTTTAGACTGGAGATCATATCCCAGATTCAAGGTAACGCGAACAGCTGGTTTCAAATCTGACGACATAACATCGAAAAATCGAAACTTTTCTCGTAATTCTTGTTCTTATTTGTGTTTTTCTTCTTCTGAAATCGAATATTATGTGTAATTCTGTTAACATCAGATCATGTTAATATATGACATATTTGTTGCGGTGTAATTACTGCCAGAAAGGCAATCAATGGAAATATATAAAACTGGTACAGCTGGTCGTAATTACATATACATGTACATGATTCACTGTTTTCTTTCGTCTTTCATTTCAACGTTTAACATGTTCCACTTTGATCATTTTTATTATAATATGCAAATCAAGGATACAAACAGGAAATAAAGACTTTATATATAAGAACACGGATAACATGCAATGGTTATCAAACGCGCAGACTGGTCGATACATTAGTTGTGGATTGCTAGAAATCATTTAAAGAGTTTTGCTACTTCGTTTTTAATACTTTTTAATAAAGGGTATTGGTCTTTGAGGCAAAAAGAATATAATGTATTTGAGTCGTACGAACATGGATTAAATTGTTCTATTTATTCAGTTTGTGCAAAACATCTGTTAAAATACGCGTTATATAATTATTATGTGCAATATACGCTTAAAAAGTGTAGACAACGTTTTAGTTTGTTGTTTTGTCTACTAGTATTACGTAATATGACGGATGTAAATGTGGAAGTGATACTATAAAATTATGTAATAATTATTACTGCACAATAGAAACAAAAATCAAGGGTGATAACTGGGGTGAAGGGGACAGTACTAGGCCCTTTAAGAATAATATAGTATTATTTGTTTCAATGAGCTAGGGATACTTTTTTTTATGACTTTTAGTTGTTGCTATTTCTATAAGTTGGCTCATACGAATTTTATTATTTTCACTTATTTGTATTATTATTATTACGTTCTATATTAAAAAAAGATTTAGTTCAACAATGAAATATATTTACATATTGTTCTGGATTAATTTATTATTAAACTCAGTCCTTAATTATTATCTGGATCTGCTTCTGTGCATTACAGGCAGTGTGTATTTGATGACAAATCGTTAATGATTGAGTTTAATAATAATTTATTCCAGAAAACTGCATGAAAATATATTTCTTTGTTGAAGAAAATTAATAATTATTATGTATCAGCTCTCGTGTCATACATAATTAACAAGACAAAGCAATAAAGTAGCTTAAAATTGTTGAAATTATCTGACGTGTGCTACTAGTATTCTTTCCAAATTCAAATGCTTTTTTTTTCATATTTGTAAAAAAGACAAATTTAAGCTAAGATTCTACTAAATCCATTACTAAATTAGACCTCTAATTAAAACAATGAATTTAAAGGACATTTTTATTAGGATCACAGTAGTGATTACTAATGGATCCAAAGATTCTTTCAAAACTAGATGCCTTAAATATTGCTCAACTTTAAGAATTTGGGGAGTGGGACCATAGTTCAGCAAAAGAGCGTATGCCTGAGGTGGGCGAGGTCAAAGTATCGATCCTTCTCAATGGACTCATTGGGTTATATCTTGTTAGAGCCTCCCCCTGTGGTTCGATGGGTCGAAGGATCGATCGTTCTCAAGAGACCCGTTGGGATATTTCCCGTTTCAACCATTGATCCACGACTGCTCCATCAAAGTAGACAAAAAATAACCCTTGCTATTAATGGGTAAGAGTAGCCTATGTGGCGGCAGCGAATTTCTTCTGACACCATGTATCTCCATAACGTTGATTATGAATCAATGTGCTCCAGTGGTGTCGTTAAATAAACAAACTGTTTTTTTTATTATTTTAAGAACCTGCGCAGTAGATTTTAAATTTAAAGGAAGAAAAATTGCCAACGTTAACTGCGTCACTAATTCGATCGATTTCTTTAAATTATATTTGCGTTATTATGTAAACAAATAGTTAGTAACTAATATTTTAATTGCTCCATAGATATGTATACAAAGATCTCTCGTAGCACTAAATTAGCAAGCAAAACGTATCGTAAATACTTTATTACTGCCAGGGCCTTGAATAGTAGAATGATATCTGAAATACTATAGTACATGTAGTTGTTTGGTATATAATGTTAAACCATATCTGTATATCAAATTAGGTAATTTTATCACTGAAACTACAATGTTACACCATTCTTCGTATAATATATTTCACACTTCACAAAATATGTACTAGACACTTCACAATATCGTTAAAATTGTTGCTAAGCTATTTTAAATGTAATAAATTTGAATAGGTGGGAAAGTGCATATGGCACATTCTTCTGTCAAAAAAAGTCTAATTAAGAAAAGTGACACGAAAGATTGGATTTTATATTGAAATCAAAGCAATTTAACATTTTAAAGCAATTTATCTGAGCTACTTCAGTGTGTTGTTTGTGCATATATAACTAACACCATATCAAACGTATCACTGTGAAGGTAATATTTATGACGAAAATATAAACTATCTTGTTTTCAAATTCGTAATCCATGACCTACCAATAGTTATTGTTTGTAAGCATTTTCTAATTTCGCTATCAAAGCTGGCTATTCAAGCTCATCAGTCACCAATGAGAGATCCCCGATACAAAGTGCTGTGCGGAAACATGTGTTGTTTAATAGCAGGGTCTCGTAACATATATTTTATGGCTATTATTGATTACTTAATATCTAATTAATTGCTTAATGGTTTTCATTTGAAAACAGGAATGATTGCATATATTAATATTATGGTCAGAACCAGTCCCTTCTTTTGAACGTGTATACTCCATTGTAATGTGTTGTTATTAATAGTTACTTGTGGCTGTATTAATACTGGCATGTGTAACAGTGGCTATTGAATATTGTTTTGTGAACATCCCTTTTGTTTCTTAAAGCGTCTTATTTCGTATTTATATTGATTAACTATTTTGTTTTCATTGTTAAAACATATCATTATATTTCCTACCATAGAACAGCAGCTGTATCCGTTTACCGTATATACTCGTTTACATCCCGGCGGGGGATTCTTTTTTCTTTTTTTTAGATGCATGGTCGATCTGGATTCTGTTCATTAGCCGGGTACTATTCGAGTCTCGGCGTCTATTATTTCTGAGATCCCCCGTGATGCAGTGGTTAAACGTGGCGGTTTTAAAACTGGCTTAACCAAGGCCATGTTATGTACAGCCCTGTCTGTGGGAATAGTAGCGGGTTTCCTCTATCATACTAACACTAACTTTTGTCCTGAACAGGCAGGCGAAGCAGCTTGATCATGACACGCGTACAATTTTAGTTGGATAGAAGCACGTAAATTAGTTATAACTAACTAACTAACTCACTAACTAACTAACTAACTGAGATCCTATGTAAAAGTCCAGTAGGATCATATAGTTCTGGTAATATTTATGTTAACAAAATGGGTTAAATAATAAGATGAAAGTCTGCGGAATGAAACAAATAGTCTGATTCATAAAATCAGATATTACCAAAAGTCTTATCTTTACTATGAAAACAAACTCCATAATACTATGTGATTAATGCAAGTCTGGTTAGGAAAAAAGTTCCTAGATATGAATCTAACACTTGGACAATGAGGGAGCGGGACGTAGTCTAGAGGTAGAATGTCTGCCTGTGGCGTGATAGATCGTGGGATCGATCCTCCACAGCGCATATTATTTTACGGGCTATTTTCCGTTCCAGCCAGTGAAACACACCAGGTCCTGAGCTTATAAACGTTTTTCAGGCTAAACTTTAACTCTAGACTTTAGCGTAAAGCCTGAACTTTATAAAGTTTGAGGTGAAATCGGTTCTTATAAACATTTAAAGTTTGAACTTTATAAAGTTTCGTTTTTTTCTACTTCCGGTTACGGATTTGTGTTGATATGTAGGGTGCACTCTATTTCCAATTCTGGAATTGAGATCCAACAAATCCATTCTGTTATTAATTGCGTTTAAATTGGGATTGGAGAATATTAATGACTTAAACTACGTTGTTTGATATCTGGCACGAAGGAAAACAAATACTGTATTAAATATAAATAGAATTTTAAGTTTTATTAACGTGCGCGAGGTATTTTGGAACCACTAAACGAGTACGATCGCCAAAATATATATATAGACAACAGTGCCACAGCGTCTCTGGTGCTGCCTCGAATACTAAAACTTATCTATTTACTCTGAAATGATGCAGCTATAAAGAATGTACCTTGCCAATATGTTTAACTTTACATAACAAAATGCAACTAATTAATGCTGGCTCATTTGCGTTTTCGAAGCTCTGTTTATTACAAGTAGAAGACGAATGAAGGTAAAATGTTGGTATTTTCGACCAATCCTTATTATCGATCGTAACATTATTAAACGCATTTTAATCGATCTTCGATCACTATTTTTGTTTTTCTTTCGACATTTTACCATTAACTAGCGTCTTTGACGACTTCCCATCATGTTTAAGACTAAATTTGTTGGGTTTTCTATTTTAAAGTCTGATCAATAGGTTACTTTAACATTGCATTAGGCAATAAAGTTTGGACTTTATTAAAGA
>JAUTCZ010129087.1:0-14005 GCA_032273805.1 Melanodrymia brightae
TTATAGAAATGTAGTCAAAGATCTTTTCGTTTCAAAGTTTGTTCCATGTTTCTAACTTTTTCTTTTCTTGTCCGCCGCCCTCCCCTCCTCGCCCCCGTCCCTTATTCTTCTCTTGTCAGTAATACTCATTGCCACAATGCGTTTAAGGAGACATTACTGAAGATGATTTTCAACGTACGCGCGCGCTTTTTAACATATTTTTTACTATAAAATGAAGTATTTTTTAATTTTGATTATTGTAGACAATACTTCATTACAATATAAATTAGTATTAGAAAACGTTTGATCTTTATAATATTGATTACAACCATTTGAATGCCCAAAAGGCATTGAATAGACAGGTATTGATATTCTATATGCAAGAAAATATTAATATTAATCATTTTTAAAAGCTAGAGCTATTGGCTGTAAACATAATTATTACAATACCGTTAAAGGCATAATACCTAGTTTCAAGACGAATGCATATTGATGCTAATAAAAAAAAGAGTAGCCTATGTGTCGGCAGATGTCTTCTTTTAGAAGACATCACCTCGCATTTGTCATCCAATAACTGAATATTAGTAGGCGTACTCTAGTTGCGTTGTTAAACAAAAAAACTTTTATATATTTTATCTCTTTATGGTTGGACAGTTTAATAGTAATTGCGATGGCATCTTAAAGATAATAAATAACAGATTCCTCGTGTATACATCATCGCTGTTTACCCCTGCCACGACAGAGAGGAGGAATCCGTCTGCTAATTAATTCCTGTGAGCAGCAGAGGTAAATAATAATAACTCATTCTCCAAGACAGTCGGCGGATCAGGTTTCCTCTCCTCTGGAAGCCAGACGACATAGGTGGCGCTGTCTACTGGGCACGTTCTGATCACTCAGTTTTCTACCCCCGGTACACTCCGGGTGGGTTGCAGCTCGCAATAACAAACAAACAAACAAGCAGGGGTAGCAGTCATGGTAAGTTATTGAAGAACAGGCGTTGTAGTCATGGAAACGAAATTATCTAAATTTAGACAACAGGAACATCTTTGCTCTCTCTCATCACTTGTATGTATGTACGCCTTCCATCTTGCTTCCAGCAGCAGACGCACGGTGTCGGAAGAGTTTTAACCATGGAGACGATATGGTTACGACGAACAGGACCGGAGATACCATGGGGATTTCGACTCCAAGGGGGCATGGAATATGGACTGCCTCTTTCTGTTCAAAGGGTAAGTAATCAAAAGTTTCCAAAGTTAGGAAAACAACTGTATACTAATACATGTCTGTGCAGTTTTGCGTATGATTTTTTTTTAAATATTTTCATAACTATTAACTTTAAAAAGTTTGACTGCGTTCTTATTTATCTTCATAAAATATTTTTTAAACAAAAAATACCGCAAACAATATTTTTTTAAGACTCATTTTTGCGATTAAAATAAACCTGCCAGTTTCCCTTTCGTTCCTATCGAATTACTGATGTCGGTGGGTCACGTGACCTATCGTCTGCTGCGCATCTTTTGATAGTTTCAAGGTTGTGTGTTGTAAGATGCCGAGACATTAGAGGTCAAACGTGTCAGGTAGATGGAGAAAAACACTTTCCTCGATCCATGTTATTAAATTCTCAACTACTTCAATAATTAGCACTGTTTCTCATTATACCCATAACACTACTGCGTAGAATGGTAAGACTATTATTTGTTATCGTAGGCCTACTGATGTTATCGCACTACCGTGCAGTTTGGTAACAATATTTTTTATACTACTGTGCCGTTTGGAAACAAAGTTTCTTATTATAATTATTAATGTATCCTACTATGCAGCTTGGTAGCAATCTTTCTTATCGTAGTTATTACTGTGGGAGCGGGGAGTAGCTCAGCACCAGATTGTTCGCCTGAGGTGCAATAGGTCGACGGATCGATCCTCCTCAGTGGACCCGCTGGGTTGTTTCCCGCCCCAACTAGTGATCCACGATTGGTCCATCAAAGACCGTGGTGTGTGCTATCATGTCTGTGAGACAGTGCACATACAAGATCCCTTGCTGTTATTTGAAGAAGAGTAACCTATGTGGCGGCAGCGAGTTACCTCGATATAACCGTGTGTTTGACATGCGATAACCGCTGATGTATAATCAAAGTATTCCAGTGGTGTCGTTAAACAAACAAACTTTATCTTTTTATTTTTAACGTACACACCGTTGTGTGGGCCAGATGGTATTGGGGAGACCCGCATTTTCAGGGGTAATCTTACTCCAAACGAAGGTGATATTTTGTTGGCCTTACGACTATTGTTTACTTCAGGTGTGTAAGAAGCACCACCCACTCTATTAGTGTTACATCAACAGTTGTTTTATCTACACGGATTTCCTCGCTTATTTCATCACTCATGGACAGCGTCTATCGTCTTGGCTATTCCGGTACGCAGCACGTACATGTACAGTCCATAACATCGGTGAAGTGGAATTTCAGTTGGCACCGTCTCCATGTACGTGTAGTCTACGTCGATCAGAAATAGTTTCTTGACACTGAATGGCCTTTTTTTTCAAACATAAAAACCCTTGACATAGATAAATGCGTGTCGCTGCACAAGGCAGAGACGAAGGGATATTAGGACAAAGTACAGATGGTATGCACTTACGAATCACAACCAAAGCCATAATACTCAAACCAGCTCAGGCACCGAACTAGACACGTGGACATAAAAGACACTTTGCTGTTAATCGGCAGAAGCAGATTTCTTCTAAGACCATGTGTCGACATAACCGTGGGTTCGACATCCAATAGCCTCTTTTTATCTTTAATTGCGGTACCGTGGATTTCCTCATGGTAATAGATTCTGCGTTATTATAATAAAAAGTACCCCACCATCGCTCCACATACCATGACATTATCTGCTGGTCAACAGTGGGAGCAGTCCCACTCCCCAACTCAATCATTGTCTAAACTATTTCCGTCCAAATTATTGCGTTATACAAAATACCAGAAAGTGCCCCACTTCTCCCTAGACATATTGTTCTAGCTATAACCATCACCATACCAAGCGGTCCATAGAAATCCTGCAACCTAGAACTCAATAAAAAAAATCCTAAAAAAGAAAATCGGCTATCTCACATGTGTATATTGTAATGCCTATACCTTCAATGTATTAACTTTGTATTTAAAGAATACTCCACCAGCTACGAGGAAATATTGTTTTAATATCTCAATATCAATTCCCAAGTACAAGTTAAACAGTATTGCCGAGTAGCGATTTGGGTGATACCAATTATTGCAATATAATGTGTATAATTGTGGGAAGTGACGTTCTGAGGTAACTTGTACTAGTGAGAGTTCGTGTGATGTATAATAATTATTTCACGTCACGCTCTTATAAACTTGCACTGGAAATAGGCAATAAATGACAACATATTAACTTACGCCTTTAATAGTCGTGTTAAAAACATAATTATCAAATGCGTAATATGCACCAACATGTCATGAATAATACATTTGGTGCATGGGATTTGTATACATAATATTTAATGTCACGTGTTCTTTATTGCAACGAAGTTCCACGTAATATTAATCTATTATCACATGGTTAAAAGGTTGCACTTCATTATATTTTCTATTTTAAATCGTGTAAATTTAAATTATATCATTTGTCATTATTGTTTTGACGGGAAATGACTATTATGCAACACACTTTATCTATGATCATGGCACTTTAAATCCAGATTACTAAAATTCGAGCAAAGTGCATTCGCCTTTTAGTACGGACAGCCATTTGCGTATCACTTCTCTCAACATGAGCGAAATATGGCATTTCTGCTGAAAATAGACTCGTACCTGCACTGTTACGTAATGGCTTCTGTCATTCATTCATCCGAATATTCCACATTGCCCTGTCTGCTTTCTCTCCGTCATAGTTAATGGCATATGGCCGACTGTTGAACCGACTTACATCTGGACTGTGTTGAACTTGGCGCAAAGTGCGATTCCGTGAAAGGCAATATTGACTGAAATGGGCTGTTAACAATATCTTATCTCACACAATTCGCTCAACCTACTGTTTCAGAAACGACAATCAGTACCTTTCGGAAATATGATGTGGTCGGAAACAGATAAAAGTTTCAAATTATATCAATCAAAATAGCTGAGATGGAACCATATCTATATTTGATGCTTTCACGTGGCGGTCGTGAGCGTAGATTAGCAATATGTTTATTGTAAACATGGGGTTCTCCCTCTACCAACCCCACCCATTCCTCGTATGGTAAACATAAAGTTTGTTTGTTTAACGACACCACTGAAACACATTGGATGTCAAACGCACGGTTATAACACAAAATAAAGTTGAGAGGAAATTATGACAAATTTATTTATATTGTAAAGAACTAAGATGTAAATAAAAATTATTAATAACAAAGAGCTAGAAATATGTTACAAATAGCATTAGCTACAGTGGCAATCGTCTTAAAACTAGGCATTGTGGCTTTAATAATAAATAGTACGGAACGAATAAGAAATATGTTGCAAATAGCAAACATGGTGGCATACGCCTTAAAACTAGGAATTGTGCCTTTAAAAACGTACTACTGCAAACGCAGTTTTAGATGATTCGTCGATTATATTTTATAACGCGTGAAGCAACGGACCAAAGAAACTAAATCTTACAATGTTGATGACTGTTACTAAGGCGTAGGTGAGAAATGCAAACATCCCGTTGCTATGGATAGGCGGTTTTTCTGCACAGTTGCTGCTGCAGCGATGTTCTATCAGCTTATGCCACTACAAACAGATGTCAATCATAATACAGGCCTCACTTCACCCCGACTCGGTGCAGGAAGGCCAACTCCTCAATTTGTTTGTTTTTCTTTAATTCCCCCAAGGGCCACGTGGAAGCGGTTCTTTGATAGCTGTGCGCAAGCCCAGCACTCTTGTTGTCGAGTGTGTATCAAACCGTCTACGTGATTGGGTATTAATAAGCTCGTACAGTGACATGTGGCACGCGTATAACAGTTCATATGAGAATGGTAAATCGTCCATGAGCGGTTACCGACCTCCGTGGTGTAGTCGTTAATATTTCGAGCTTCAGGCAGGTAGGTACTGGGTTCGAATCCCATTCGTGGCATGTGGGATTTTTAATCCCTGTACCGACTCCAACCTAGAGTGAGTGCTCCGCAAGGCTCAATGGGTAGGTGTTCTTCCACTTACACAGACCAGTGTCCACAATTGGTTCAACAAAGGCTGTGGTATGTACAGTCTTGTCTGTGCCAAAGTGCATATAACATATCTCTTGCTACTTATATTTAATAAGCAGTAACGGATCTTTTATATGCACTTTCCGACGGATAGGTTAGCACAAACCTGGGCCTTTGTTATGCTAGTTTAGGACCACTGGTATGTGGTACGTTCCAAGTATCATTATACAATATTGAATAGTACACCAACTCAGTGGAAATATATTATCTAAAGAGCTGCTATAATCTAAAAACAAACGAGTCAAATAAGTTATTTTCGACGACGAAAAATGGATTCAGAGGCGTAAAAAACCCTCTAGAAGATATACAGTGCATGTGCTAATTTAACGATTATGTGTATATAAAGTATCCACATTTAGAAACTGGAAAGCGTTTTTAACTCGGCGAAAGCTGCATGCCGGACTAGTTGACCCTGGTTATCGGGAGATTCCATATCTATACTTTCATGAAGTGGATGCTGCTACTTGTACGAGTTGATGACAGACGTGCTTCATACGAGTCTTAGAACACCATCCTGTGATGTTTCAATTACGACTGTCAAGAGAGAAAGAGGGGGACGATGTCTTTATAAATGAAAAACACTTACACAATGTATGAGCACAAGTTGAATTCCAACCTACTGCACCGATTCGTCATACACATGATTTATGTACAGCTTTTTCACAACCATTGCTGACTTTACCCATGACTTATGTATAGAGTTTTGACAACCATTGCGGAACCTATACATGACGTGGGCATATATTTTCCGCAACTATTGAGGAATATACACATGACTTATGCATAGCTTTTTCACAACCATTGCAGAATTTACTAAAAAAAACATGGGCATAGATTTTTTACAACTATAATTATTGCTGAATCCAGTCTTGACGTGTGGATACCTTTTTTTATAGTTCATGACTTGTGCATATATTTTTTCACGACTATTGCAGAAACTACCCATAACCGGTGCATAGCTTTTTCATAGCCATGGCTGAATATATCCATGACCTGTACATGGTTAACTGTTCGTCGTCATGTGATCATGTAAAAAGTAAACGCAAAAAAACAGTAATGTAACCAAATATTCGCACAAGACACAGTAACAAGGTCATTCTGACAAAATCTAGGTGGCATACATTTACGGATCACAAAAAAGAAGTGAGTGATAGTCTACTATCATTTCTTGTTTGTGGTCCGCACATGTTGAGCCTATATCGGTAGCACCCATAGCAACTTGCACAACCATTTTGTTTTTGTCTGTGACGTTTTCATCAAAAGTAGCATATAACGATCTACAATGTACATGATTATAATAGGCGTACCATTATTTCGATATACAACTCTTAGTTCAGCTAGTCTTTGTTAAAGCTAAATCGTCATCCAATTTACCACAAAAGCAGCTTAATAAGTTTGTCAAGTGCGTTGTGAACACGCCAAGCGCATTCTTTCACTGGTAAACAAATCTATATCTACCGGACTATTTCCTGTATATTGCACTGAGCAGGTATTTATATCTGGATCACGAAAACACGCTTCTCACCTGTACTAGAAATAACAATATTAACCAGTGGCACTCCAATAGGTACCTAGTCGTCATATGAACTCATTCATCCCGAATCTCTCGGTGATGTCTCCCCGCCATTAAAATAGATCCTGCTTCACTTAGTAACCAAAGGAAAAAAAATATATAATATTTATATTTTGAAGCTGATATAACATATAGTGTAATTATACACTATAAGGCTATTATGTAATTAAAAATTGTCGTGCATTGTGATAAATTAAAGATGCCATAATAGATATGCTGCCAGTTTAAAATTGCTATCATACATTTATATAATGTATAGACATATATTTTTCAGAAAATCGTAGTGAGAATTTTCCACTCTAGGTGGTACCAACAACTTGTCTGGCCCATGGACTAATTGATGCATGAATGTCTACATTTAATATTTCCGAGAAACCTTTGTCGTTACCTCTCCCACCCCCAACCGACTCCACCCCATTCTCACCATACCGTACCGTATAGATAAGTATTAACTGTTACTTTTTATTTACAAACTGACTTATGAATATTATATTTATTATTACCTGTTCCCATGTTTGTTCATGGACGGACTCAAGTTTCCTGCATTGCACGGCCATGCTTCTGATTTCATCACCATAATAGTTATTACAACGAGGTAACAATGTTTGCGTTCCCTTTCTAATCTTTAGTTATGAACTTACTGGTCACGGCGCAAAGACTTGTGGAAGTTTTTATTGGCACCAAGCCACGTTCGTAAACTATGAGCAACAGATAATTTATATCTGATGTACACACTAACTAAGATAATTAAATTATTTCACAGACGAACAGAGGGAGATACCTTAATATAGGCACTGCCTGTTGGTCAAGCCCCAACGTACAAAACATTAATAAATATTGTTTAAAATTGTAAAAAAAAAAAAAATTAACGTAAAATATTAGTATATCATACGGCTTATAACATTCGTGGGCTCTGAAAACTTACAAAGAAGTGCTATGGTAGACATCCAGACTGAGATATTGTTTTATGATATTAAGCATCAATAACACAGATGACGTTAAAAGCACAATGCCTAGTTTTAAGACGAATGCCACCGTGCCTGCGCAGCTAATGCTATTTGTAACATATTTCTGACTATTAAGAATTTTTGTAATATACCCAATGTGTTTTATAGTGTCGCACGTATGTACATGGGTTTTCGATTACGACGATAGGGCACATTAAAAATATATTCAAGATTTCAACGTGAATACTTTCTTTTTTGGTTGAGTATATTAAAATTAACATTTACTTACACCTTATTGCTTACAATATCAATGTATGTATATCCTATGTTTTTCTGGTCATTAAAATTGTTATAGTAGTTTAATCTGTTCTTTTTCCTAAAATAATTTGTCTCGTGGCAAACTACAAACTCGTTGTATATTATACAACAGGAAAATTAGCAAAATTACCAAACAATATCTCGTTTTTAATTTGATCGATAACAACAACAACAACAACAACAACAGACACAAACAAAATCCCTGCGTTTACGATGGTGGAGTTGTTGGATACGGTCTACCAAAAACAATGTCCATTCAACCCGCGTGCGTCAGAGTATACTCAGACTTATCATTTTTGGCTTCAACGTACACATTTTTCTAAAAGCTTGTTTCCGCCAATGTAAACAGCAGTTGATTTTGATCTAGTGTCCTTGCCTCAAGACCTACACACATCAGTGTCTGTGTACATCAACTCAAGATCCTGTGTCGTCTGCTCTTTGGCTCCGAGACTGAAAAAATAGCCAATGTTTCTGTTAGTTACAAGACATCACACATCGTCTGCTACTAGGTTGTCTATCATAATAAGTGTTCTTCAGCAGGACCGTTTTGTTTATACAGCTCGCCGATTTTTTAAAAAGCTTTAGGTTATGTTTTTACCATTTCTTTATTTTCGAAGATAAATTATTTAACAATCTGGGACGGATACTGTAATTTGAGGCAGGGTTGGAGGTGCGAAAAGTTGTCTAAAAATGATTGGTAAAAATACATTAATAACATCATCTGCATGATTGTGTCAATAATGCGTCACGTCACGAAATAGCCTCTGAATGTCTACCATAGAATTTAAAAAAAAAGTTTCCACCAGTCGATGGATGGTACATCAACATACGTCATGACCCAAAATGGTCCTTAATGGAACCCCCCTCCCCAATTTTGACACAGACAATTCCAGAAATAACATAAATCTAGCCTACATACATGAGATGTCTTCTTCTTTTCGTTCCTTCTTGTAATGATATCACAGGGAGATGTTTGCTGCCAGGATGAATCTTACAGTGACACGGAGGGATTCCTGGTCTCCATATTTTATTATTATTCTGTTAGTGTCACTCACCAAGTCTTTCGATCGTTGCGAGAGTATTAACAAGAACTGTTTGTTCGACGCAGTGTTTTCTGGCAGACAATCACTATATTCAATCTACATGGCGACATTTATGGATTCGTGAAATGTTGGATGATGACGTATCTCGATTACAAGAGTACACACGACAGCAGCATGCAGTAAAGAATATTTAACGATGTATATTGGGGGAATGCAACATAAGGGAAATGTAAACGTTTTACGACATTTATATACAGTTTTAAATACTAGTTCATTGATTAATGAATAGAAAGAGTATAACTGAAGTGCTCTTTACGGGTTGTTTGACTGTATACTATCTCTGATTACATGCGGGGCACGCCCTTCCCTCGTGAACACCTGATGTCATCACTGTTTTAACGATGACTCACGAATGCATGCTATACCATAATTATTTTGTAAAAATAATTCATTTTACTTTGTGCTGTACAGAGATACTTTTTTATGCTTTAATGTTTTTGACGGTTTTTTTTGTATATTTTCCTGCAAATCCCAAACCAAACATACATGTTTACGTGAAATAGTTTATTTACAACACAAGTATTATTTATATAAACCAAATTAAAAGCATTCCTTCAACGTGATTGCTAAATTGACGGTATTTCGTCTGTAACTACGTGCACAGTGGAACACTTTCTATGTTAGAATCATTGGAATCTGGTATAAATCACAGACCAGCCCACGCGTAGTCGCGTGCCATTTTACCTAACATCCCCACTCTATTATAAACTGGCTTGCTTTGCCAACATCTGGCAGAAAACAAACCTTAGAACTGAGATCTTACGATCGCCCAGTTTAGTTTCCATCTATTTGCTCTTGCTGCCTCTTCATACTCAGACGCAAATTCCATGTTTCCGAAAATTCCATGTTTTCGTAATCCGTATGGGTTATACGTTAGCTAGTATACTACATGCGTAATCCGTATATAATATATAGGTTAAGTACATGCTGTATGAGGTCTCCGTGGCGAAGTGGTTAAAGGTGTCGGGTTTAAGATTGGTACGTACTGGGTTCGAATCCAGTATACCGGCTCCCAGAGCAAGTGCTCCACAAGGCTCAATGGGTAGGTGTACGTCCTCTTACACCGACCATTGTCTACACCTGTTTTAACAAAGGCCATGGTATGTACATTCCTGTCTGTGGGAAAGTGCATATAAAAGATGCCTTGATAATCATCAAGAGTAGCGGGTTTCCTCTATCGTGACCTAGAGCATACATTCGACCTACTGGTCTATGCAACATTTGCATATACAGAAGGGATATTCGGCAACGCCCTTAGACAATTAGTTAAAATATAAAGGTGGATATAAATACTTTAACCACTTCTGACTTCAGCATGTGTGAGCATAATTATTTTAATAATGATTATGATTTATCTCCAGTACTCGTGAACTAAACTTATAGGTGTTTTTTTTCATTTCAAACAGATTATTTATCATAATACACACGCAGATCAATAGGAGTATGGAACTCAGGTACTATGCCTACCACCCACACTTTTTACCCTATCTTACATGCTTATATCCAGTTAAGGTTCAAGCACGTCTGCCCTGTACATGCAGCAAGAGATCTTTCATATGCAATTTTCCACAGACAGGACAGTACATGCAACGGCCTTTGTAACACCAGTTGCGAACACTGGTCGTAGTAAGTGGAAGTATACCTATCCATTGAGCATTGCGAAGCACTCTCTCTGCCATGGGTTGGAGTCGGTACTGGGATTGACATCCCATATGCCACGAATGGGATTCGAACTCAGTACCTACCAGTCGTGTTTAACGACTACATCATGAAGACCGGTGGTCTGCGAAGACTCACTTCCTGGTTATAAATAGGCCTAATATATAAGAGAAAAATATGATGGCATCTGCTTGACTACGTGTAGATAATCTTCCCAAGCCATTGGTACCATTATGTACGTTCTTGGTACCATTATGTACGTTTGTGTGGAATGGTACACTGGCTTGTGAAGACGCGTTTCGGTGATAAAGGAGAGTTATACAGTCAGTTACTATGGTTGAGTTATGCTGATTAGCAAACTTCAGTGGCGAACCAATTTCCCTTACCTCCTGGTAATCGTCAGTCAAGGGTTGGCTAGAAGGCCAAAACTGGTGCTTCTGTTTGTGAGTAGAAAATACAACAGACTCGACTATCGATCAGAAGTTAAAGAAAAACACATTTATCATTACTCGTCTTCACGCACAATCCAAGTAAAGAAGAAATAGCTTTATGGAAGACAAACGAACTAACGAATACTTGGAAGGAGTATTTTGGATGGATGGATGGATGGATGTATGGATAGACGGATGTATGGATGGATGGATGGATCTATGTATGGATAGATGGATGGATGGATGGATGTATAGATGTATAGATGGATGAATGGATGGATGGTAGGATGGATGGATGGATTGGTGGATGGATTGATGAATAGATGGGAGAACGGATGTATGGATGGTTGGATGGATGGGTGGATGAATGGATGTATGGATGCATGGACTGACAAATGGACTGGAAGGATAGATGGATTAATGCATTGATGCATGGCAATATCTCTGACACGTTACGTTTTGCTGAGGGGCGAGCGTTAACTCTGCATGTCACTTTAATCAATTATAATACCTGCTACAAGCTGGTTGTCTAAATCATAAGTATAATTTGATGTACAGATAAAGTGTGTTTGTTTAACGACACCACTGGAATACATTGATTATTAATCAACGGTTATTGGATGTCAAAGACCCGGTTATATCGACACTTGGTCACAGAGGAAACACGCTGCCGCCGCATAGGCAACTCTTCTTCTTGTATGTGCACTTTCCCACAGATAGTACACGCCACGACAGTAGTGGATCACCGATTGTAACGGGAAATAAGACAACCTGTCCCCTGAGGAGGATTGATCCTTCGAGCCTCAGACGGACGCTCTCTAATTTGATTTAGACATGCAATGCATAGTTTATGTACACCAATAGTTCCTTATTATTTCGATCATTTCCGGAATAAACAAATATTATTTTGAATTACTAGTATTCCGTAAAATCACGAAGAGGCAATACAAATTCCATTCTTATTTACGATGAAAGGCGGAAATGCTCGACCGTCACGGAAGGTTTCCGAGCGGCAAACTCAAAGACATTTTGGTACTCATTGAGTCAGACATACTTCGTATGGCAGATGGCTAAAGGTGAAATACACACTGTGTAAATATATTATATACCAAATAACTTGGCAAACATTTATATCAACACTGAAAAGTGGTACTAGAAGGCAGAAATGCCTTTAGAGTAATAAACAGAATGAGGTAGGGAGAGGGGTTGATATCAACTTACTGGAGGTGGGGGCGGGGGTGTAGCTAAATCCCACTATTTGTGAGCTCATAAGGCCCGGCATTGTTAGCAGCTGGTCTGGTGTGGGGGATTGGGAGACATTTTAAAGTATTATTGTTTTAGGTAAAACAAAGATAAAGTCTGCTTGTTTAAGGACACCACTGGAACACATTGATTATAAATCAGAGGTTATTGGATGTCAAACGCACGGTTATATTGACACTTGGTCACAGAGGAAACACGCTGCTGCCACATAGGCTACTCTTCTTCGAATAACAGCAAGGGATCTGATATGTGAACTTTCTCACAGACAGGATAGCACACACCACGACCTTTGATAGACCTGCCGTGGATCACTGGTTGGAACGGGAAATAACCCAAAGGGTCCCTTGAGGAGGATCAATCCTTCAACCAATCGAGCCTCAGGCGGACGTTCTACCACTGGGCTCACCGATAAATGAAGAAGTAAACAGAACAATGATGTGACATTAGAATAACATATCGAAATTTCATTTCCTAAAACAAATGTGATGCTCGTGTTAATACCAATTAAGGTGACCATCGTCTGTAAAATCAGGGTACCTATCACACATTCGTTAAAGCCGGTGATTCCAGTTTCAGAAGGATGCCTGCAATAGCACGCGCTAGAACTTTTGCAAAAGACAATTAGCAAAATTATCAAACGATTTCTTCATACATGATACTGATAGTCGTGCTAAATTATTGTATGCAAAAGTCTAAGGACCATATTAAGCTACTATAAACGCATTGGACATACGTATATTGATATTGTAGTTAATAAGATGCACGTAAATATTAATTTTAATAATACAAATATTTCAGTAGCCAGAATTAGATGCGCAAGAACGGTGGCATTAGTTTTAAAACTAGGCATTGTGCATTTAAACTTCAGAACCTGAGAGTACTAATAATGTTGATAATCCGCACGAATTCATTGATAACCTGTACAGACTCGTCTCCCACATCGTTTACCTGGAGAGCAGTTAATATCAACACCACCCGTAAACAATAACACAATGTCCTCTTAACTATTAACTTTATCTATCAGCTCACTGCTCCGTGCAAGCCACTGTAATCTTAGGAATTTGGGAGAGGGGCGTAGCTCAGCGCAAGGGCGTCCGCCAGAGACTCTATGGGTCGAAGGATCTATCCTTCTTAGTGGAACCTTTGGATTATTTCCCGTTCCAACCAGTGATTTACGACTGGTCCATCAAAGGCCGTAGTGTATGCTTTCCTGTCTGTGGAAACGTCCACATAAAAATACCCTTTCTGTTATTCGAAGAAGAGTAGCCTATGTGGCGGCAGCGGGTTTCTTCTGTGACGATGTATCGATATAAACCTGTTCATTGCCTGTCTTGCGGACAATAAAAAAATTTAAAAAAAGTGTCGATATAACCGTGCGTTTGACATCCAATAACCGTTGATTTATAATCAATGTATTCAAAGTAAAGTTTGTTTTATTTAACGACGCCACTAGAAACACATCGATTATAAATCAGCGGTTATTGGACGTCAGA